>CANYBF010682948.1:0-11093 GCA_948192965.1 Dalechampia spathulata
AACAAGAAGAGAGGAAGGGTGTTTTAGTTGAGAGGAAGGAGAGGAAAGAAGGGAAGAAAAGAAAATGGGTTTCCTAAGTTTCCTTTATGCTTTATTTAAGTAAAGTGAAATCCACCATTCCACCAACACACACACAACCAAAACCTTTAATTCCATTAACATATTATATGTATATATAAAATATAATATAATATAATATAATATAATATAATATAATATAATATCTTTCATTTATACAATGTATATACATGATACATGCATCATTATACACACTAAATATTATTTTAACTTCTTTTATATATATGTACACATTTTAATCACCACTTAAAATCATATACATGTACATATTCACATGTAATTACACATACACTCACACATGTAAACAAATTTATTAATCAAGGACACATATATATATTAAATATTCTTTAAAAATCCATATAGATAACACATATAAAAAATAGTATCCCCATATTTACCAAATATTAAACTCGACGTTACACCCATCTCGTTACCATATTATTCACTATTCAATAATTTCATCAATTACCATCATATTGGTATCATAACACATATCGAATAACACATCATTCACTTTCCATCTCATATTCACATATTGCACAATTCCATATTTAATCTCAATTATACACATAGATTAATTAACATTCATCATGCATATAAACAATGGAATATGTTATGCATGTGGATGTGATAACTCTCTCTCCCTAAATTAGAATTTTGCTCCTGAAATTCTAACTCGGTTACCTGTAAACAAGTGAGGATATTACTATCTGATAGTCAATTAATGTTCTTACGTTGCTTCTTGCTCTGTATGGTGACTCCATAACACTTTAACTAGTGGAATATGTTTGTTCCTCAACCATTTTATCTCATGAGCTAGAATTCTGATTGGTTCTTCACTATAAGATAGATCATACTAAACTTTTATATTCTCCACCAATATGACATGTGAAGGATCGGATCTGTATCTTCATAACAAGGATACTTGGAGAACATTATGAATTCTATCTAGTTCCAGTGACAAAGCCAAACGGTAAGCCAACGGCCCAATTCTTTCCAACACTTCATAAGGACAATGAATCTTGGACTCAGCTTCCTTTTCTGATCAAATCAAAAAATTCTCTTCAACGGTGATACTTTTAGAAAGACCTTATCCTTGATGTTGTATTCAATATCTCTGTGCTTCAGATATATAGGATTTCTGTCGATCATATGCCATTTTTAATTGATCTCTAATTAGCTTTACCTACTCTTCTACTTACTGTATAATTTTTGGTCCTAATAACCGTCGTTCACTGGTTTTATCCTAGTTTAATAGAGTTCTACAACATCTCCCACATAGTGCTTCATATAGTGCCATTTGAATATTGGATTGGAAACTATTATTATAGGTATTTTCAATAAGGGGAATGTACCTATCCCAGCTACTAACCCATTTTAAAACACAAGCTCAAAGCATATCTTCTATTATCTGAATAATCCGCTTAAACTATCCATCTGTCTGTGAATGGAATGCTGTAATAAAATATACCTTAGTACATTTAGCTCGTTGGAAACTCTCACAAAATCGGGAAGTAAATTGTGGATCTCTATTATAAATAATGGATGATGGTACTCCATGAAGTCTCACTATCTCTCGAATATATAATTCTACTAATCATGCTATGCTGTAATCCATACGCACATGTATAATATGCACTGATTTAGTCAACCTATCAACGATTACCCAAATAGGATCATATTTACTCTGTGTTAGCGGCAGTCTTGTAACAAAATCCATTATCACCTTATCCTATTTCCATTGCGGTATAGATAATGGTTGTAATAAACCTACTGGTACCTGGTGTTCAACCTTCACTCATTGACACACTATACATTTGGAAATAAATTCTATAATATCTTTCTTTATATCTACCCACCAGTAAGATAGCTTTAAGTCTTTGTACATCTTGGTACCTCTTGGATGATATGAATACAAGTTGTTATGGGCTTAATCTAATATTTATCTCTGCAGTTCTTCATTTGTTGGGGCATAAATATGGTCTTTCTATCTCAGTAACCCTTCAAAATCTAAAGTGAAAACATTCTGATTACCCGTTTGAACTTTCCTTAACTGCTTTTGATATTTGACATCAATCATGATGGATAGGTCTTAGGATAACTTGTTCATACATTAAAATTGATCATATGACTAAGTTATGATAAGGGAAAAAATTACACAAGTTAGTGGTATGCTAAATAATGCATTTTAGTGCATTTCAGCAAGCTCGTTTAAGGCATGTGGCCTTTTGGTATGTATGTGTACTTGACCAAATGAATAGTAAATGCCTAATATGATTTGGCACCTTAATGAATAAGTGTCTTAGGCCTCTAAACTTTATGCTACACATACCTAAACCTCATAACTCTTCATTATACATAAAAATACACACTTAGAGGCATGAAACAGAGTTAATACTCTATGTTCACATATGTTATGACAAGTATTATACATGCTTGAATGTTCCAAATACTTGACTTATTTACTAATATTCATGTGTATGACTTATATATGTCCTTGTACTTGAATGCAAAGGTGTGTAATGGTATGTATGTGAATATTTGATAATTATGTATGCAAATGAAAGTCAATGATGCATAAACACACCAAATGGATGATGTTATAATGCAATGACTTAACTTGGCTAAAAGGCATGTATGACCCTTAATTGTGAAGTATGAAATGTTATAAGATGGAATTGTGTTTGTATGCTCATTATTAATCAAGTTTCTTGGTAGCTACATGTCATGAATGATTAATCAAGTTTTAACCATGATTGAACCTTTACCCTTTGCTACAACAGTATCTCCATTGCAAATTTTTACATTTATTATTATAGAATGGTTAGGTTGTGTAAAGAGTGAAAGATCCAAAGTCATATGACTTGTATATTTGCTATCAACTAGCCAATCTAATTTTGATAATAAAGATTCTTTATAAAAGAGTTACAAAAAAAAGGCAAAAGAGTAAGGCATGACCAAAAGAGGAAACTCTAAGACCATAATAGAATAGTCTTATTTCAAATTTTTAGGGTTTGTAAAATCATGCATAACCTAGGTTTGACCTTAGACTTAAAAGTCTATAATCATCATATTATAAATTGTTATAATGATGTATGTATGAGTTGTATAAGCATGCCATAGCATGCATAAGGCAGGACCATGCATGGTGCATTAATTGCACATACCCGCCTTAAATGTTTTTTATGACATAAAAGGAAGTAAATCCCTCAAAGGAATATAAATCTAAGGCCTTCTATTTTCTAAGATAAGGGTGGAGAGCTTCTTCTCATTTAGGTTGTTATGCATACTTAAGCCTGTTTAATATAGGGTATATCTAAGTTTCAAAAAATAGGTCGGATTTAAATAAAATATTTTATTTATTGGGCATACCCAAGGTAAAATATTTTATAGGCTGGTTTGGGGAATTGTGTATCAAAAAAAGTTGATAACCTAATTATTTAGTAGTCATATAGAGATATGATTGACATGGGAGATGTCTACCTATTGACATTAGGTTCTGGTTTGTTGAGCATACTCAAGATTGGGCTTAATGGTCATTGGATACTGACCCACTAAGGAAGATAAAGTGCAACCTTCCCGGATTAGTAGTTTAGGGCTATTAGTTAGAATTAAAATAGTGGGAGATAAAAACTAATAAAAGACCTTATTATGTTTTTAATTACATGATATTTTTTAATGATACACTATTTCTTCTTTTTCTCCAGATTTTTCTAAAAATGTTAAGAAAAGTTGATCTCCATGGAATTGTCTAACATAAATCGAATGGATCTAACTACATTGATTAGATTCGCTAAATCAAAATAGTTTTGAAAGGTGAATAGATAGTTCATGTACTGGATTGAGCTTATCCATGCACACCTATAGCAAACTCCTCTAAAGAAGTCAGAGATACTTATAATAAGTTTAAGCAAGAGGATAAGATAGCTAGCAACATTATGCTAGGAGCTATGGAGAATGACCTCTAGAAGCAGTGTGAGACTATGAACTCTCGTACTATGGCTACTTATCTCAAAATGCTTTTTGAGGAAAAAGCAAGGATTGAGAGATTTAAACTCTCAAAGGCACTCTTTAAGTGCAAGATGGTAGAGGGGTCATCAACAGTCCTTCATAGCATAAAATGCATATCTACATATAAAGGCTAGAGGGTCTTAGTTTTGGACTAAAATAGGAGTTGGTTGTTGACCTTATTCTGCAGTCATTACTTGATAGTTATGCATAATTTATGCTAAATTATCAAATGAATAAGGGAGAAACTATCATTCCTAAGCTTATCAATTTATTAAAATATGCTCAAGATGCTAATAAGAAGAATGTTAAAGTAGCACTGGTAGTTAGTTCTTCTAGACCTGCTAAGAAGAAGGGCATAACTAAGAAAAACGGCAAAAAGCCAGCCCTAAAGACCAAAGGAGGTGTGGGTAAGAAAGTTGTAGAGAAACCTCCTGAGGGTATTTGCTTCCATTGCAATAAGGATGGGCATTGGAAGAGAAACTGCAAGGAACACCTGGAGCTGTTAAAGAAGAACCATGCATCTTTTGTAGGTATTTTTGTGATTGAGGTTAACTCTAATGCTGTTTCTAATAATAAGAGTTAGGTATTGGATACTGGTTATGCATATCACATTTTTTATGATTTGCAGGGGCTGGTCAGTAGGAGAAGGCTAAGTAGGAATGATGCAGATATCAAGGTTGTTGATGAAGCATGAGTTGCTGCATTAGCAGTAGGAACTTATATTTTACACTTAGCTTTTGGTTTAAAACTAGAACTCAATAATTACTATTTTGTTCCAAGTTTAAATTAGAACCTTATTTTAGTATCTTATTTTGTTGAACAAGGATTCAATTTTTCCATAGATAATAATGGTTGTTTGATGCTTAAAGATGGTATGTTTTACTATGTTGTAAATATTGAGAATGAAATTTATATATCAAATAATATATACCTCATTTGTAATGTTTAAACTAAGAGAATCAAAATTGATACTCTTAATCCACTCTTTCTATGGCATTATCATCTTAGCCATATAAACAATACTTGCATGTCTAAGTTACCCAAACTAGGCAACTTGGGTTCATTTGATTATGAATCATATGAAACATGTGAATCTTATTTATTAGGCAAGATGACAAAATAATCTTTTAAAGGAAAAGGTGAAAGAGCTAAAGAGGTACTAGAACTCATACATTCAGATGTATATGGTCCTATGTCCATACATGCCAGAGGTAGATACACCTACTTCATTACATTCATAAATGACTATTCTAGATATGGATGTTTGTACTTAATGAAGCATAAATCTGAAGCTTTTGAGAAGTTCAAAGAATTCAAAGAGAAACAACTTCATAAGACTATCAAAACACTTTATTCTGATCAAGATGGTGAATACCAAAGCCAACATTTTCTTGAACATCTCAGAGATAATGGGATTTTATCTCAATGGGCACCTCCTTATATACCTCAATATAATGGTGTATTAAAAAGGAGTAATTAAACTTTATTAGATATGGTTCAATTCATGATGAGCCATGCAGAATTACCCAAATCATTTTAAGGCTATGTACTGGAGACAACTATTCATATTTTGAATAGAGTTTCATCTAAATTGGTTGAAGTTAAACCATATAAAATATGGTATAACAAGAAACCCATCTTATCTTATTTGAAGGTATGAGGTTATCCTTTTTATGTTAAAAGGATAATGTTAGAAAAGCTTGAGGCAAACTCTTACAAATGCTATTTTATGGGATATCCTAGAGAAACCATAGGATATTACTTTTATCTTCCTTTGGATCAAAAATGATTATTTCAAAGCATGTTGTTTTCTTAGAGAAAGAATTTATTCTAAAAGGAGATAGTAGGAGTAAAATTGAACTTGATGAAGTTCAATCACTAAAAGATGAAGCAGATCAACCAATTGATCCTACTAATGTAGAATCAAAACCTATGGAAACATAAACTCCTACATGCTTAACCTGAATAAGAACTATGCCTGAGAGGTATGGATTTCTTATTCATAAGAATAAAGAAGTCTTACTAGTTAAGAATGATGAGCTCATAGACTATAATGAAGTTTTAAAAATTTTAGAATATGACTTATGGTGAAAGGCCATGAAGTCTGAAATGGATTCCATGTCAAAGAACCAACTATGGACTCTAGTTGATCCACCTTAGAAGATTAAGCCCATTGGGTGCAAGTGGATCTTTAAAAAGAAGACAGACATGGATGGTAATGTGGTTACCTATAAAGCTCGCTTGGTAGTGAAGGGTTATTGTTAGAAACAAGGAATTGATTATGATAAAACTTTCTCACCAGTAGCTATGCTTAAATCCATAAGAATCTTACTTGCTATTGCTGCTTATTATGATTATGAGATATGGTAAATGGATGTAAAGACATCTTTCCTTAATGGAAATCTGCTTGAGGAGGTGTATATGACACAACATGATGGTTTTACATCCAATGATGGTAATAAGGTATGCAAACTTCAAAGATCCATTTATGGATTAAATCAAGCATCAAGGAGCTGGAACATACGTTTTAATGAAGTGGTTAAAGAATTTGGCTTCATTCAAAATATTGGTGAACCATGTATTTACAAGAAGGATAGTAGGAGTGCAATTGCTTTCCTTGTGTTATATGTAGATGATATATTACTCATTGGAAATGATGTTCATTTTTACAAAGTGTTAAAGTTTGGTTATCCAAATAATTCTCCATGAAAGACCTTATAAAAGCTGCTTATATTTTAGGTATAAGAATTTATAGAGATAGATCAAGAAGGCTTATTGGTCTTTCACAGTCTACTTACATAAACAAGGTGTTAAAAAGGTTTAGAATAGATCTTTCAAAGAAGGGTAATATACTAATGGTACATGGGAAACATCCTTCTAAAGCATGGTGTTTTAAGACATAAGATGAGAAAGATCACATGACTAGGATTCCATATGCATCAGTAATTGGATCAATCATGTATGCTATGTTATATACTAGACCAAATATAGCATTCTCTTTAAGTGTCACAAGTAGATTCCAATCTAGTTGTGGAGAGGAATACTGGTCAGCTGTCAAGAATGTCCTTAAGTAGTTGAAAAGAACTAAGGATATGTTCTTGGTATATGGAGAAGGGGATTTGCAATTAACTGGGTATACAGATACCAATTTCCAATTTGATAAAGATGATTGCAAATCTTAATCAAGTTACGTGTTTATGATGAATGGTGGTGCAAATGTTTGAAAGAGTTTGAAATAAGAGACCATAGCAGATTCTACAATGGAGGCAGAGTACATAGCAACATCAGATATAACAAAGGAGGACGTGTGGATAAAGAAGTTCATTCATGAACTTGGTGTGGTTCCCTGTAGTGCAAAAGTTATTCCTTTATTTTATGATAACAATAGAGCAATAGCCCAAGCAAAGGAGCCTAAATTTCACCAAAAGAGTAAACATGTACTTAGGAGATACCATTTGATTAGGGAGATCATTGGTATAGAAGAAGTAGAGGTTAATAGAGTTCCCATATAGTAGAATGTGGAGGATCCTCTCACTAATGCATTGACACAGAGCAAGCATGATAGACATGTAACTTCTATAGGATTGAAGTTTATATATGATTAGCTCTAGCACAAGTGGGAGTTTATTAGTGTATGCTCTAGAGCATCATGTTTTATTGTAATTTAATATTGAATAATTTATCAATAAAAGGCATTATTCATTATTCAATTTACTTGAAAGGTTATTAATTAAATAAAGAATTCCAAGTTATTAGAACAGTACAAAAGAATTCATAAAGAGTTTATGGAATGAAATTCTTATTGTATGCAAATTTTCAATATCTAAATTATCCTTGACCAATGTATGAATAAGAATGGATATTATTAATGTGATTAAGATCATCACATGTTATACTTCCTTAAGGGATGATTCTTATTCATCATGATAAGAGTTGTCTAAAGTGAACATGTAGATAAGCAGTAGGGGACTGACCCATTGGAGGCCTTGTTAGTGAGATTTCATATGGATAATTGATCTATGTCTATGAAATATATCTCACTCATATCAATAGTGCAAGTATCCTTAAGACTTGAGATAATAAGGTTATATTAATTATGGATCACTATGTTTTGATTCTTATATTTTATTCCTCCAGAGGAGACGTTCATAACTTGGAGGTTGGATATAGTGTGAAGTAGTTGAAGGTATTTGTTTATCAATAAAGGATTCACCACCACAGATTAAATGTAGGGGTTTTATCTTATTGATTCATGTAATATTCTTTATTCAAGAATCTCTGGCCAGAGTAGGATGCCTATTGATGAATGAGTTTCATGAGGGCATTTTGGGATTAAAGATTATGGTACATGAAACATCAAATTTAAGGCATGATCTAACACACTTGATTATGCATTGAGTTGATATCAATCCATACTTAAACCTAAATGAGATAGTGGATGGTGAAAGAAGTTTATTACATGAAATTTAATATAGAAGGGTTGTAGTCAAACTAATAAACTCTTGACATTTAGGTAGTCATGATGTGTGGCTAGACACTGCTCTTGATTTATGTATGATGTTATTAAATGAAGTTTAATAATATGTTCATATGTTGCAAACATGTCAAGAACCAAAAAGGTGGCACACTAAAAGTACGAGGAATGATAATCATGAATGGATGTTAATGAAATAATGTTTAATGTTTATGAGATAACTTAGATAACTTATATTTATTAGAAAAAACATGAAAAGAGCTTCAATTTGATACCAAGATCACTAAAATCTGAAGAGTGGAACTCAAGATACAAATGATTTAAGATAACATGTTTTACATGCATGGTATATGTGGATTTGGACAGAATTAAATTATTCATAAAATTGT
Source organism: Dalechampia spathulata (assembly GCA_948192965.1). Classification (NCBI taxonomy): domain Eukaryota; kingdom Viridiplantae; phylum Streptophyta; class Magnoliopsida; order Malpighiales; family Euphorbiaceae; genus Dalechampia; species Dalechampia spathulata. The sequence continues at coordinate 8,953 of CANYBF010682948.1, forward strand.
TAATATGTGGTTATCACATGACTTATTCATGTATGATGAATTAAAAGGAATTAATAGTCAATATGTGCTTGTCACATGACTTATTCATGTATGATGAATTAAAAGGAAGTGCACATGATTGTCATGTGCTTCTGGAGTGATTTTAAGTCATGCACATGCAAGTCACATGCTTGAAGCATATGACTTAAGTAAACTACAACCTAATTAGGTTTTTATAAGTTGTTTGACATAACTTTTAAGGTAACAAGAACAAGGAATTTGGCTGCCTCCTTCCTCCATTGGTTCCAAGTAATTAGAAGCTCAAGAACAAGAAGATTAATTTGGATTTTTGATAGAAGATCAATAAGAAGAAACCAAATTCATCTTTCTCTTCATCCATTCCTTTTTTGTTTTATTTTACTAGTCTCTAAACAAAACTTGTAATATTAATTACTAATCATCTATTGCTTATGTGGATAGTTTAGAGATCCACTACCTTGGGGATTGAAAAGTTTGCTATAACTTTTCAGAAGGATAAGCAAGAAGGAGATCTACTTAAAAGTGAGTTTTTTTTATCATGCCTTTTTTTTGTGTAACATGCTCCCGTAGAATGATTAACAATCTCCAATACATGGAAACCACTAATTACTTTACAAGGGATGGGTAAAATTTTTTAAAATTTTTTTAATGCACCATTCTAAGTTTTACAAAAGTATTAGTCCCAAATAACATTCTTGCATTTACTACCTTTAACATTACTTAAAATTACTTAATCAATTTAATTAAAACTTTGATCTATTCCAAATCCTTGTCTTCAGAAAGACTCTTGTCACGTCTTCCAGCTGTGTAACATGCTCTCATAGTATGATTACTAATTCTCTAATCAAGAAAATCAATAATCATCCTATAAAAGATTCCATACATTCTTAACTAGGTGTGAAAACAAAATTATATATATATATATATTAGCATCATTGTTATGCATACATTATTACATATTTAATAATATCGTCAAATATGTTTAATTTACTGCCAAAGTGCTTAGTTAGTAGTTGTACAATTGTTTGCATAAATAGAAGTCTTAAAATTCACCATTACCAAAAGCTTAATGGTTTTTCCAGCTGCTGCACTAACAATCTTGGTCTATGGCTTTGCTTGTTCCTGCATTTATCAATTAACAAACGCTAAGTATAAAACTCAATGGTGCTAGTTATAACACATAATACAATTAGAATGTCCATTATGTACCATAATATTTCCATGTCTAACATATATAAATCTCATAATTCAAAAATGGTAACTAGCAATCATATTATTAATTCAATGCAACATAAACATTTCAAACATGATAACATGTAATTCTCAACATATGTCATTTATCAAAACTAATCATATTTATCAATATGCATGATGGAATCTCAACTATTATTATTCAAATTCCAGTCATATCAATTAATACCATCATGATATGCCATATGTCATCAATTTATGAATAATGCATATTTATGAGAATGCATTTATGCCATGCACTCTCCCTTTTATTATTGTAATAATTCAAACATTCATCTATATGCGCATTACTGTGTCTTTTATTTATAACATAACTGTCATACGTATGAACTCATTTATTGTATTTCCTTTCCATATCATCATCTCTTTTATTTAATTCACAAAGGAATGTATATCATGTTACCTAGTATTTTCATTTAACCTTTTTCTCATATCAATTCATATGTTTTTTTTACTTCCTTATTCCACCATGTCATACTATGTCATGTTTCATGATTAGTGCTTAATGTAGATGACTTGTATAACGCATCATTAATTCAAAATAATGTAATGCTATTGCATTACCAAACCTTTGCCCCTTTGATCATTTAATGATCGAGGACTTCAAAAAAACTAGCACAAACCTGATATGTCCTTTCTTTTGTTTAATCCTTTTGTTAGTACTTTAGGATTATCCACTAAATTACCTAATCATAATGAAATATTCATTCTATATTAATATTTAACATTTTAAGACAATCATTCATTATTTCATGTTGGTAATTCGTATAACTTATTAATCAACTTCATATCAATTCAATTCTCTTATCTTATTATAGCATTATTTAAGGAATCCTATTACTATTTTCAATAGTAATTTACTATTCCTTTAT
>CANYBF010682998.1:0-15352 GCA_948192965.1 Dalechampia spathulata
GTATTAATTCATACAATTATCGCCTAATAATTACTGGATTTTGACTCTTGGTTCGTACTTTTAAATGGTATGGGACTAGTCAATTAAATCCAAAATTCATTTGCTACTAATGAATTTATTTGTTTATTTTGCATATAAATCCATTCACATTTTGGATCGTGTAACTTGAGGGAAAAAAGGGGTATTACTTAATACCCGGGAATTTTTGTACGCGATGAATTTTTGTAATAGGATAGGATTTATTATTCGGTCTGTAATAATCCCCCTATTTCTTGCCTGTATCCCCTAATTTCCTCGATCCCTTTCCCGACCTTTATTTTTTTTCGCTCATGAATGCTTTATATTTGCTCAAATATACTATGTCATCATGTCACATGCCATGTCACATGACACATGCACACACTACTATGCATGCCATGCATATACCGTATGCCATAACATACTATATTTTGTCTGCTTATACGTATAAATACATAAATACGCCAATATGCCAATATGTAATCCAATACGTTCAATCAACCAATACGCCTTATCATGCATACATATATGCCATGCCATGCCATATACTATGCTATACCGTATGTCATAATGTATATCATACCGTATGCCATACATACACTATGTTAAATATACATTCACATACGCACCACTATGCCATGCCATGCATATGCCATGCCATACATCCTTCATATGCCATGCATATGGTATGCCATACCATGACATGCATATGCCATGCCATACCTATTTCACATACCATGCATACGGTATGTCATACATTTCACATAACCATACATATGGTATGTCATATATGATGCCATGTCATGATACATCATTTCACACGTCATGACATACGACACAAGCACATTTTACTATACATGCCATACCTATGCCATGTCATACGTCATCTCACATGCCATGCATTTGGTATATCATACATATAACATGTCATACATATGCCATGTATTACATCACCACACATATCATGCATATGATATGCCATTCACATGTCATGTATAAGGTATGTCATTTACTATACCATGACATGCATATGCCATGACATCCATCATTTCGCATATCATGCATACGATATGCCATTCACCCCATGCACTATGCATACGCTATGCATACATCATGCAATACGCTCAACGCTAAAACAAAATCAAACACGATTAACGCATAACGTAATATGCTATTTGCTATAATATGTGCTTACATATTAGGATTGCCATATCATGCATATGATATGTCATACACGCTTACATGTCATGCATATGCCATGTTACTTTTATCGTTATATCACATAACATGCATATGTCATGCCATCTAAATGCCATATAGCTTTATATGTCATTTTACGTGCAACCTTGCAACACCAATTCACATGACGCGTTGTGTGCTTACAATTACGCTTGCATGCTTGCCTGTTTAGGATAATTAACTCCAACTAAAATGGTAAAATCGATTTTGGAAACTCATAGAATAGATCTCCACCACCCGAACCCAATCTCTGAAGGGTTTAACTAGCACTCATGCTATGGGTCGATTGGACCAATCCGGAACCATCCAGTGGTGACTCCTTGCAACTCTTTCAAATCCGTATCATTCCCTAAGGGAACCCCTTAGGAATACTGCACTCTCTCTCCAAGTACGGTCCCGGTTCGTGACTTTTGCAAGCCTCGCTCTGGGCTCCGGCAGAAACCGGCGCTCACACCTTACTAATGAGATTTCATATGGATGATTAATCTATGTCTATGAAATATATCTCATTCATATATGTAGTGCAAGTATCCTTAAGATTTAAGATAACAAGGTTATCTTAATTATGGATCACTATGTTTTGACTCCTATATTTTATTCCTCCTTAAGAGGCATTCATAGCTTGGAGGTTGATATAATTTTAAGTATTTAAAGGTAGTTGTTTATCAATAAAGGATTCACCACCCCAAATTAAATGTAGGGGTTTTATCTCATTGATTCATGCAATATTCTTTATTCAGGAATCTCTAGCTAGAGTAGAATGCCTATTGATGAATGAGTTTCACAAGGGCGTTTTAGGAATAAATATTATTGTTCATGAAACATCAAATTTAGGGCATGATCTAACACACCTGATTATGCATTGAATTGACATTAATCCATACTCAAACCTAGATGAGATAGTGGATGTTGAAAGGAGTTTATTACATGGAATCTGATATGGAAGAGTTGTAGTGAAACTAATGACTTCTTGAAATTTAGGTAGTCATGATGTATGAATAGACACCATTCTTGATTTACATATGATGTTATTAAATGAAGTTTAATAATATGTTCATATGTTGCCAACATGTCAAGAACTCAAAAGGTCGCACACTAAAAGTAAGAGGAATGATAATCATGAATGGATGTTGATGAAATAATGTTTTATGATTATGATATAACCTAGATTTTTTATGTTCATTTGATATATCATAAAAATATCTTCAATTTGATACCAAGATCATTTAAATATGATAAGTAGAACTCAAGATACAAGTGATTTAAATTGGCATATTCTATATGTATGGTATATACGAAATTGGAAAGAATTAAATGACTTAATGGTCAATATGTGATTGTCACATAACTTATTCATGTATGATGAATTAAAAGGAAGTGTACATGATTTTCATGTGCTTTTGGAAAGAAGATTTAAGTTAGTCACATGCAAGTCACATGCCAGAAGCATGTGACATGCACGTGACTTAACTTATTAAACCTTAAACCTAATTAGGTTTTTGATGTCTGGCATTTTTGAGAAAACATATAAGCAATTTAGTAGCCTCCTTCCTCTAATTCTTCTAATCCATTCAAAGTTCAAGAACAAGGAGATCAATTTTGTTTTTGATAGAAAAAATTAAATTCATCTATTATAGTTTATTTATTCTCTTCTATTTTATTTTACTAGTCTCAAAATAAAACAAGTAATTTTGATTACTAATCATTCTTATTATTTGTATGGATAGTTTGGAGATCCTCTAAGTTGGGGATTGAAAAGTTTGCTATAACTTTTCTGATAGATAAGAAAGAAGGAGATCTGCATAAAAGTAAGTTTCTGATATCTTCTTTAGTGATCTTCTCTATTATTGATGTATTATATGTATGGTATTTCTAGATTCAATGAAATCACATGTTTTAAAAGTTATAAATTATATCTTCCACTACTAAACACATTTTAATAAACCAAAACATAAATGTATGAGTATGTATATATGCATATTTGACAGAAAACATGAAAAGGTTAGTGAACATGTAGCACATAATAGCACTCCCTGCCACCCTTATACCTCCATGAAGATTGGTCGGTCCAAAATCTCCTAGGTAGGATACTAGCCTGAAGTTACACTAGCAACTCAAGGATGAAACTCTTAGCATGTAAGGCAAGCAAAGATTGATCATTAAAAGATCATATGAGGGATTACGGTGAAAATCCAATAATATTTTAGAATGATCATATCACTATGATAAGAGAATGTTAATTGAATAGGAATGAGGTTATGCAACCATCATAGGATTATGATAGAACTTTAACTCTTAGTAAAGTAATACAAGGTAGGAAAATAGGCTGGATTTAAACAAATCCACTAAGATGATAAGGCATAGATCTACATAGCATGTGAATAAAGGGTTCTAATTTTGGAATGTTACTATGGTTAGCTACATGGGCTTTAGTCTGGTAAAAACAAGCTAAGGTCTCCCTCCACATTATGTATAACCTATCCAACTTAATGGAAACATCAAGATAGAACTATACCTAGCATCTATTTATTCCTAGAATCATTAATGGTCCTTAGTATAAGGCAATAAGTGATGATTGTAGACTTACTTTCCCAAGGAGTTGAATGGAGTCCAAGATGTCAGGGGATAAGGTTTTATGTAACATGGGTAGAATAGTAATTAGTAAACATTGATGGCTAAAAGAGAGTTACGCTCAACTCATGATACAATGTACTCACTCACCTATAGCCACTGGCTATTTAAAGACAAAGGTGGTGTGTAGATACAAACTATGTACATGATATGCAATACAATTAACTCGATTAAAATGGGAAAACTGATATGAAACTCTAAGATTTCAATACCATCATTCTTTTACCATAGGTCCCTAGTGGAGTTGCCACTATAAGTGGGGCTTTCATTATGACTTAAAGCGAGGCTTGCAACAGATGGCATCAAAGGCTCACTTATAGTGAAAGTACATTATTCTTGAAGGGCTACCTTGAGGAATGATACAAACTCAATACAATTCATAAGATGGAGTTACCATTAGACGGTTCTGAATTTTGTTCAACCAACCCATAGTATGAGTGCTAAGTCAAACCCTTCAGAGATGGGTTTGGATGGTGAATATCTATTTTCAAAGAGTTTGTAAGTTTGATTTTACCATTTTAGTCAAGTATGTTGTCCTAAGCAGGATAGCATTCATAAGCATGAATAAAACATACAATATGATATATCATAGCAGCAAGGATAATAACAAATATAGCATGAAAATCATGGTATGACAACCATGGCAAATATGAATGACATGTGAAGAAATGATACAGTATAAGCATGACATGGTAAGAATGATATGGTATAAGCATGACATAGCGAGAATGACATGGCATAAGCATGACATGGCGAGAATGATATAGCATAGGCATAGCATAGCAAGAATTACATGCAAAAGCATGACATGGCTAGAATTACATAGTATAAGCATGACATGGTGAGAATGACATGCATAAGCATGACATGTGATATGGTATAAGTATGGAATGTAAGATGACATGACATAAGCATGGTATATGAGATGACATAGCATAAGCCTGGCATGTGAGATGACATAACCTATGACATATGAGATGACATAGCATAGGCATGACATATGAGATGACATAGCATAAGCATAATATGTAAGATGATAGGGCATAAGCATGATATGTGGGATGACAGGGCATAAGCATGATATGTAAGATGACATGGTATAAGCATGACATGTGAAATAACATGGCATCAGATATAGCATACATTGTAGCATATATGAACTAACAAGAATAACAACATGAAATAAAATAATGGCTTATATAAAGGGATCGAGAGAGAGATAAGGGGATACCCGATGAATAATGTTAAACATACATACTATATGAGGAAAATAGGCCTATTTTATTATAAAGGGATCTTCATAATACAAAACATGAGTTGTTAAGCAACAACTCCTCCACCCGAGAATATATGACATCAAATAATACAAGCCAAAAATGCATGAATGGAAAATAAATAAACATTCAATATTAGGTAACAAAATAAATTTAGGGATGTGATTGATCAATCCAATGCCATATGAAAGCATGAATCAAGGATCTAATCCCATAGAATGTGTTAATAATATTTGTAAAAAGCAAAAATTAGCACAAGCCAGATCATGAAAAAATTCAAAATAAAAATATGAGGAAAAATTGATCAAGGATATAATTAGAAAATTCTAAGATCATATGTGACATCATTTAGAAATAAATCAACATCCAATTAAGCATAATAGCATCATTAAATTTAAAATTATAATTAAAATGGCATTTGATTGAAAAATTAAGAAAAATTATATTGATTTAATAGCAAAACAATCAAATTGATCATGAGGATTAAAATTGGAAGACCTTAACATCATTATGCATCAATTAAAGGTGTAATCAGCATCCAATTAAATCTTAATCATCTTAATTGCAACTAAATCAAATCAAAAATTTTTAGTAAAAACATGAACAAAAAGGCTAACTATTTGATTGTTATGGATCATTCAGACAACCATGATACTATGAATGCTACTATGACATTCATAAATCATGAAAACTACAAGCATAACCCATCAAAACAAAGGAAATAGTAGAAAAAGGAAGAAACTAAAGATAGTTTCATGCTTGCCAATGCTAATGAGGCCTTAATCTTCAATTTTCAAGTGTGATTAGGGTTTTAAGAATAGTTAATTAGTCTTTAATTTTCTAATTAAGAGACTCATTAAGTGTAACTAATTGTGATTTAATTTTAACAGAGTTTTACCTTAGAAATTGGTTTACAACCCCTAAATACTAATACCCAAAGGATATATAGAAGATCCAAGAGTAAAAGGTTTATCATATGTTAGCAATGTGGGAGAAAGCCAAATTTTAAACTTCATGAGATACATGAAGTACTATATGTAACATATGAAGTGGAAAAATCAACTTCATGCTACATATGAAATTGAAAAATTACTTCATGTACCAACTTACAGGAGCTAAAAACTAGATGTGTCATATGTTTAAATGATTAATAAGGCTATGAAACATATATGTGAAACTTTGTTTTTATAACAGAAACTTGTATCAAACCGCATTGAGAAAAGAACAAGTTCATAACATGCGCACATAAAAAGACCAACTTCATGCACCAACTTATGCAAGCTAAAACCTAGATGCATCATATGACCAAATGGTTTATAGCACATTAAAATACATGTATACAACTTAGATTTGAAAATGGAGATCTACACTCAATTGTATCGAAGAAAATCAAAAAATGCACATGTGTAGGTGAAAATTCATGGTCAATAGAATCAAAGAATGTGGTGGTTAATCATATATCCAGAATGGAATACTTATAAATTATAAATGATAAAACTATTAATAAATTATTCCTTGATTAATAACTATTTATTATAAAGGTACCTTGGTTTGTGCACATAGTATACTATATTGTTGGAAAGTTAATACTGAAAATTTACACTTACCAATAGCAAAAAAAGATTTTTGATGAGATGAGGCATTAATTTTAAGATGAACCATATCTTTCTTAGATGTGTAAAGATACAATAATTCATTAATATGACCTTGAAGATGAACAATAGAGTATCTTATAACATTACTATGACATGCTATATGAGGGTCATTATGAGGTTAACTAAACTACTCAAAAAGTTTTTAAAAGTGGTTTTTATTAGCCATAAATTTACTGAGATGCTCATATTTCATGTCTTTAAATATGATCATTATCAGCATACAAGGAACAATAAAAAATGAGATGAGATGCCTTAAAATGGTGTTATGGTTATAAAATTATTTGATGTGTAGGGCATAGACTTTAAGAGTCCTTTTCCACCATCATGTGAATATAAGTATATTTTATTTATAGGATTATGTATATAAATGGGTTGAAGAAATTGCTACCTCCAACAATGATGCTAAAGTGGTGAAAAAGTTTTTAAAAAGGGTATTTAATAGATTTGGGTATCCTTGTGTAATGATTAGTGATGGTGGTTATAATTTTTGCAACCATCAAATATATACCATATTTTCCAAGTACAAAGTTAAACACAAAGTGATTACACCTTATCATCTATAAATTAATGACCAAATGGAAGTTTTTGATTAAGAAATTAAGCAAATATCAAAACAAATGATGAACTGTCACATCTGCACACACACAACCCGAGCATTTCATCACATATTTATAATGTTTGTTTGATTGATTGGTTGGTTAAGTCATTATGGTGATATTAGTATGCCTTGATAAAATCTTATCTAGCATGGCAATTGTTAATTAGGTGAGTTACAATATACTTATGATTTGGAGTCTATGCACATATATGTTAGACGTGTGATTTTGTTGGTTTGAAGTGTTGTATATATATATATCATTAGAACAGGTCAACTAAAGTGATAATTGGGAGTGTTGTTGGTGATTAGAATTCATATGGTGAATGCGGCATTTGATAATCATTAGAAGAATTGCATTTAGTATATTACTTAGGTATGTTATCTATTATGAAGTGTTGCAATTTTAATTATTTATTTAAAATGTATGTATAATTATTAGATTCTTAGTTGGAAAAATAAAGATGAAATTTATGAATTTTAGTTCATTGAATATAAATATTAATTATGGCATTAGAATAGTAAGGAGATTATTATTAAATGATAATTAAATGGTTATAGATAATTTTATACATATTAAAATATGTTATTATATATTTGGTGTAATATTGGAATGTGAGTTGGCGTGTGGGCATTTTAGAATAATGTTATTATATATATATTAGGATGTTTTATTTTTAGTTATTTAATTATTCTTAGTTTGAGGGTTTTGAGGGAAATGGATGTGATGTTTCTCATGCAAGGTTAAGATTGTCCCAATTGCATCTTTACTCTCATTTTAGCCTTTACTTCTTGCTTTTGGTTGCTCTCTTCCTCTTCATTCTTATGGGAAGAGTTATGCTATGTGATATTGCAAATTTTTTTGTGTCATCTTTGAGGCCTAGCGGTAAACTTTGTTCTTGCAGCATTGTTATATAAATTGTGTTTAAAAGGGGCTGCTTTTCGATGTACCAGTTCTTCTCTTGTTCTCCATTTCTGCATTTCTTTTGGCTTTGGTTTGCTCGATTTATCTCGGGTGTGCTGTTTGCATCAGATTGTCGAAGAGCAGTAGTGCTAATAGTTCATTTCGCAATTCGTGATGTAGGTTTATATACGTATCTAATGAGGCTTTAGGTTACATGAGAATATTTGGTTTCTTTTATTCTTTGCAGCATGCATGTTTATGGTTTTGGGGGAGAAGTGAGTGGTTCGGCAGGGAAATTATATAGTGGAGGTTCTTGAATGAAATAGGAGGGTGGATGTTGAACATTTTTGGAATTTACTATTTCAGGGGATCGATTGAGTATAAGGGATGGGTTTTTAGGATTGGAGTATGTAAATTGATTAATCAATTAGATTTATGTAAATGGTGTAAAAGGAATAGTATATATAATTTTATATATACTTGGGCTGTTTAGTTTGTCATTATTGCCTAGACATGTTTGACCTTGTTGTTTTTAGAGTGGTGTAATGATTTATAAATTGGTTTAAGGTGAATTTTCTACCGAGAAAATGCTTGTTTTAGCAATTGATTTCAAGATTAGAATATTTGTGCATATGAATTGTAATTTGGGAAGTATGGCATTGGTAGTTTGGTCATCATTTTAGTACAGTAAGGGAGGTTACGCATATGATTAAAAGATGTTGAATTGCTTATTTGGTCATTTGATATATGGCTTTAAGGTTAACGTTGCTTTATTAGGTATATTTATGGTAGTTCACGGTTTTATAAGACTTGAGATTTATTAGAACTATGGCTAATATTTTAGCATCTTTCCATGCATTGTTGATGAAGATTATAAGGTGAACCAATTTGCCTAAAGTATGTGTATGCTACCTGCGTCAGGAATTATATATTCATTATTATAACATGTAATTTTCTTTTTTTAAGCTTGGGTGAGTTTTGCGCAAACCTTAGTATGTCATATTGGATAGAGTCACCTTTCAACCATTTGAGTGGTAATTTTAAATCATAAAGAATAACTAATCACCGCATTACCAAGCTCCACATTAAGTTACATCTATGTTTGACCATGAAATAAACTACATGATTTAGACATTCTATAGTCATTATTTCCATGCCGTATTGAATAATTCTCAATATGATTTATGTGAAAACTTATATTTAAACTTTTCATGAGCATAAATTCATAACCTAGTGTTATGGTAAGATATTCCTATGACCATCTAATTAGTAATTAAGGTTGCCTTACAACAATAAGAAATAATGTCTTTCGATTCATGCTTATTCTAGTCATACTAATTGTCAATAACTATTTTCTTGAGCAATGGTCAACATGCATTGTAGTGAACTTTTAAAAAAATAATAAAAGGCAAGTTATGTAAATTATGCAATTTTATGAATCTATTATACTCACAAATTGACCTTATGAATAGTATAATATTACCTCATAATAATAATAGGTTGAGTATTTCAGAAAAAATGTTAGATGTCATTTATTCTCAATTTATTTCCTAGATGATGACTTGATGATACTTTCTTTTATATTCTATTCTTAAGTACGGATTAATGAAGATAATTGTTGCATGATGTGCATTTTGTAACTATTTAGCATGATATGTATGAATGGCAAATGATTGAACCATATGAGCATGCCACTAAGTTTGAATGCATATGATTGTTACAGGATCTGCTGAGGAGCCTATTCATGTGTCCCCTAAATGCGTAGATAAGGGAAAAGTAACCAAAGGTCAGTGCTAACCACACTCGACTTATAAATTAAGTCTGAGATGATCTTACACACGTACTTCATGATGAGTATTGAGTTGTATGATCTTGAAATTATGGGAATTAATATAATATGCACTCTAACATTTCAATGCACCATATCATAAAATCACATTCATTCATACATAATTCATTAGCATTTTATAACATCACTACATGGTGTTATAAGGATGAAAAAATGAGGTTGATTTGTATGCTGAGATATAGTCGTGTATTGAGATATATGTAAATATGAAAGCTGAGTACAGTCGCTTTCCCATTCACTGAGTACAGTCGCGTATGTTGAATATTATTGAATACTAAGTACAGTCGCATTATAGAAAATGCTGAGTATGGACTAGTTATTGATTAATTATGATGAAACACTGAGAAAAGTCACGTTCAGAGGAAGAGTGCAAGACATTACATTCTCATAAATTCATTTCATATTTTACATTACACAACTTCATATCAAGCTGAAATGAAAGGTTATAAATATAAGGAGAAATGTGAATACTCTGAATGCTATGAATGAAATTTAGAATTTAATTCAGGTGTTATCATGTGGTGAGATAAAGGACTCTGAATCTATATACGAGTAAACAAGACAATATAAGGAGTTGAATTATGCGATGTGCTAAGATGAATATTTATGATGATGCCTATGTACGGAATACCAATATGTACACATGTTATTAATTGCACTTGTTATATGCTTGGAATAATTGGTGATTCATATTTGATTACCTGTTTTATATAAGAATCTTTATTTGTTATATTATTTTATCATTCCTAATGATTCGATATCATTATTTTTTACATTCATTTTCTTTAGTGCTACTGAGTTTTACTCAACGTTTGTCATTTGATGAACGCAGGTCCAAGCACTTTTGAGGTTAGATGGAGGTAGTAGAGTTGGTTGGCAGTGCGGTTCATAGTTTTATCGGTTCTCGTGATAGCAAATTGGGATGTTATAGACAAACTCCTTAAGACATTGTGTATACAGTCTAATGCCTCTTCTCATTTTTGGTAGTAATACAATTTTATGTTGTATTAGTTATTGCATTTTGATACCATTAGGATGACTGTAGTGATGTTTATATGGTTGTGCCTATGTTTGACATAGTATTGTTACATCTTTTATTGGTATCTTTATGCATGATGTTTCATCAAGAAATTGTTTTGACTATGCTATATATACTCTGTGATGATGTTGCTTTTCTCGTGATTTTTCCCTGGTGGTGGAATTATGGGGCTTTAGTGAGGAGTTTCAAGATATCATTATGGGACATGTCTCATTGGAGGTGTGACATGTTAAGTGGTATCAGAGCCTGTTTTAGCTCAATGTAGTTGTTTTACTGCCAAAATTGATAAGTTGCTTAGCAAGGAGTTTTGCTAGTCCCCACTGCTGACATAAGTTGTTTGTATTGTTCAGTTCTTCCTTATGAGTGACAGGGCCGTGATTCTGGGAGAAGAAGGTGGCGAGAATTTTAATCCTCAGGAGGGGCCATCAACAGCTAGTAATGGAGCCGGTATTGGATCGGGAGGTATGGAACCGGGGGATGCAGAAGAAATATTTCCACCTGTAGAATAGCCCACAGGGGCAGGGGTAGATCCATTAGCTGCTTAGTTTGCCTATTTTCTCCGAGCATTTCAGGGGCAAGCTGCACCAGGAATGCCAACTCCACTTCCAAGTGTACAGAGAGAGGGGTGTAAGAAAGATTTCAAGAAGCTCAGGGCAGCTAGGGTAACATATTTTTCTATGATGAAAGATCCATATGTAGCAAAAATGTGGTTCGATTGCACAGATGTGATGAAATTTGAGTATGCCACCTCTTCGTTGTAGGATGATGCATATGAGTGGTGGAAATCATTTCCTCAGGGTTTAGTTGAACCACCGACACTTACTTAGGCTAATTTTTAGTGAGAATTCCAACAGAAGTATGTACCAATAGTGTACACTAATCAAAAACTACAGGAATTCCTCAGGTTGAAATAGGGCAGTATGACAGTTGTAGAGTATGAACGGGGGTTTACACGTCTTGTATACTATGCCACCGGCCTTCTAACTACAGGAAGAGACAGGTGTAAGTGATTTGAGCAGGGTTTGAGGCCTCGGATAAGGATGTTAGTACAGGGATTCCACTATGATGTCATCTTAGGGATGGACTGGTTATCATAGTATTAGGCAGTAATGGATTGTCAAGGGAAGAAGGTAACTTTTAAACATCCAACTTATACTACAGTGTGCATTCAAGGCATTAGACAGTCAGTGTAGTATAGTTTGATATTTGCTACCGTCGTATAGAGATTGTTAGCACATGGTTATAAAGCTATTTTAGCTCATATAATTGATACATGGAGTCAGGAGATATCTATAGAGAGGATACCCATAATTTGTGAATTTTCGGATGTATTTCTAGATGAGCTACCAAGATTACCATCGAGCAGAGAGGTGGAGTTTGAGATTAAGGTGTTGCCAGGAATAGAGCCAATTTTGATTACTTCTTATCATAGGGCTCCTATGGAGTTAAGGGAATTGAAATAGTAGTTGTAGGAGTTATTAGAAAAGGGATTTATTCAGGTGAGTGTTTCAGCTTGGGGAGTGCCAGTTGTGTTCATCAAGAAGAAGGATGGGCCAATGAGGCTTTGTATTGATTATCATCAATTGAATCAGGTAACAATTAAGAATCGTTATCCACTTCTTTAGAAAGAAAATTTATTTGATCAGTTGAGAGGAGCAACAGTGTTTTCAAAGATCAACCTCAGATCCAAGTATCATCAGTTGTGAGTTAAGGAAGATAATGTTCCAAGGATTGCTTTTCGCACGAGATACATCCACTATAAGTTTCTGGTTATACCGTTTCGATTGACAAACCCGCCCGCAGCTTTCCTGCCATTGATGAACACCATCTTCATCGAGTATTTAGATCATTTTGTGGTGGTTTTCATAGATGACATATTGGTTTATTCTCGTGATTGAGCTAAGCATGACCAACGTCTTCGATTGATATTACAGAGGTTGAGAGAGAGACAGTTGTACATAAAGTGGTCTAAATGTGCTTTTTGGTTAGACTAGGTTTGCTTCTTGGGTCATGTAATTTTGGCAAAGGGTATATGAGTTAATCTCAGTAAAATAAAGGCAGTCATGAGTTGGCCAACTCTGAAATCAGTAAGGGAGATATGTAGTTTTCTGGGTTTAGCTGGATATTATAGACGCTTTGTGAAGGGTTTTTCTATGATCGCCATGCCTCTGACTACCCTTTGAGTGGACTGAGAAATGTTAGAACAGTTTTGACAGACTGAAGACATATTTAACTCAGGCTCCAGTGTTGATATTGCCAACTCCAGGGAAGGATTATACAGTCTATAGTGATGCCTCACCAAATGGATTAAGTTGTGTCTTAATGCAGGATCAGAGAGTGATTGCTTAAGCCTTAAGGTAGTTGAAGCCTCACGAGCGCAACTACCCGACCCATGACCTTGAATTGGTAGCTATAGTGTTAGCATTGAAAATCTGGTGACACCATCTTTATGGCGAGAAATGTTACATCTTCATGGACCACAAGAGTTTGAAATATCTGGGGTCACAACGAGAACTGAATTTGAGATAGCAGAGTTGGCTAGAGTTGATCAAGGATTATGACTGCTTAATTGATTATCATCCGGGAAAAGCCAATTTAGTGGCAGATGCATTAAGCAAAAAGGCCTTCACTTTATTGTAGTAGTCACCAGTGATTTTGATACAAGAGGTTTGACAGTTGAATGCCCTAATAATAGTCTATCTAGATTATGTGTTGGCTGAATTATAGTTACAAATTAAGTCTGTACTACCAGATCATATTAGACGGGCTGCTCAACTTGATGTGGAGTACCAAAAGTAGTTAGAAAAAGTGCAGTCGGGTGCCCAGTCAGTGTTTACTGTAGATGTAGAGGGATTGTTGAGATAGGGTAATAGATTGTATATTCCAGAGGACGAATAGCTGAAAAAGCATATTATGGAGGAAGCCCATGGTTCTCTATATACGTACCATCTAGGGAGCATAAAAATGTATCAGGATTTGACATAGTATTATTGATGGCTAGGCATGAAAAAGGAGATCGCAGAATTTATCTCTAGGTGTTTGGTTTGTTAGCCGGTAAAAGCCGAGCACCAGGTTCCAGCGAGGCTATTACAACCACTCTCGATTCCAGAATGGAAATGGGATAAAATCACTATAGATTTTGTTACCGGACTCCCCAAGACATAGAGTAAACAGGATGCAGTATGGGTAGTAATTGACAGATTGATAAAATCGGCTCATTTTATACCTGTTGACCCTGACTTTTCACCCTCAGGTAGTTTCAGGTTTCTATTGATTCGGATCGGTTCTAGTCCCCGATATCGACCCCGATCATGCACATAGGCCCTTGTGACTTCCCTTGAGTATTCTGGTGCACAGAATACATCAGTGCTGGTGGGTCCCACCATGGTGCCTGGCGGGACCGGCCACCCTCACTTCCCTATTCTGAATGTTCTGTGCATACAGAACACACTTCATCGTTGCCTACGCAAGGCAAACCACACGAAATGCAAAATATTGCATTTTAGGTATTTGGAACTATTCATCATGAATAGTGCATAGGTGGGCCTACCACCTCCATCAACTTATTCTGTATATTATGTACTTATAGAATTCATTTCACAACTGCCTTACATAAGGCACATCCCATGGCATCCCAAATGCCACATTCCAAGTCCACCAGGCACTGGTGGGACCCGTTACCCCTATTGGCCTATTCTATGTATTATGTACTTACATAATACATTTCATAGCTGCCTTGTGCAAGGCACATCCCATGGCATTCCAAATGCCACATTCCGGGCTCACCGTACTGTGGGGCCTACCAAGCATTAGTGGGACTCGCTACCCACTATAATTCTATTCTGTGTGTTCCGTACGCATAGAACACATCCCATTTGCTGCCTTACTCAGGGCAAAGCGCTTGGAATGCAATTTCCCACCTTCTAGGCCTACTATTCACCATGAATAGTACACATATGGGCCCACCACCCAACTTAGCCTAATTCGAGTGTTCTATGCATATAGAACACATTTTCACTAATGCCTACATGAGGCACGACCTTTTGGCATGCTGAATGCCATTTTGGGCCAAAATAGTGCCATAGGCCCTAAAACAGGCCCATTAGCGAAAACTTGTTGTTGGGGGCCGAATTTGGAAAAACTTAAAA
>CANYBF010683205.1:0-16107 GCA_948192965.1 Dalechampia spathulata
TCAGCAGGAAGGCTCGGGTTTTCCTGACTTGTTTAGTTACTCAATTGAGTTAGCTAGATGAGTCGGGTGGCGACTCCACGTTATTTCATTGTGCACATTTATCACACCACTAGCACGTCGCATTTCCGACATGGGGAATCACATCACTAAAGAAGAGATCATAAACTTTTATGTAGATCTCCTTCTTTCTTGTCCGTTAGCAAAGTTGTAGCAAACTTTTCAATCCCTAACTTAGAGGATTCCTAAACTATCCACACAAGCAATGAGAATGATTAGTAATGAATATTGCTTTGTTTAGAGAGTAGTAAAACAAAACAAAAGAGGAATGGATGAAGAATAAGAAGTAAATTCAAATTTTCTTCTTGATCTTCTATCAAAATCTAAATTGATTCTTTATTCTTGAGCTTTGAATTGTTTTTAAATAATGGAGGAAGGAGGCTGTTGAATTACTTCTATGTTTTTTTCTCAAAAATGTCAGACACAAAAAACCCAATTAGGTTTAAGGTTTAATAAGTTAAGTCATCTACATGTCACATGCTTCTAAAATTTGACTAACTTAAATCTCTTTTCTAGAAGCACATGATAATCATGTACACTTCCTTTTAATTCATCATACATAATTATGTTATGGGACAATCACATATTGACTATTAATTAATTTAATTTTATCCAAATCCATATGTGGCATGCATTATTGTACATGTCATCTTAGATCACTTGTATCTTGAATTTTACTCATAAATTTTAATGATCTTGGTATCAAATCAAAGCTCTATTCATGCCCTTTTAAATGAATATAAAAAATCCAAGTTATCTTATAACAATAAAACATTATTTTCTCAACATCCATTTATGATTATCATTCCTCTTACTTTTAATGTGTGACCTTTTGGGTTCTTGACATATTGCCAATATATGAACATATTATTAAACTTCATTTAATAATATCATATGTAAATCAAGAGCAATGTCTAGTCACTCATCATCACTACCCAAATGTCAAGAGGTTATTAGTTTGACTATAACCCTTCCATATTAGATTCCATGCAATATACTATTTTCACCATCCACTATCTCGTTTAGGTTTGAGTATGGATTAATGTAAACTTAATGCATAATCAAGTGTGTTAGATCATACCATAAATTTGATGTTTCATATACCATAATCTTTATTCCCAAAATGCCATTATGAAACTCATTCATCAATAGGCATTCTACTCTAGCCAGAGATTCCTGAATAAAGAATATTACATGAATCAATGATATAAAACCCTTACATTTAATATGGGGTGGTGAATCCTTTATGGATAAACAAATATCATCAACTACTTCACATTATATCCAACCTCTAAGTTCATAAGGAGGAATAAAACTTGAGTCAAAACATAGTGATCCATAATTAAGATAACCTTATTATCTCAAGTTTTAAGGATACTTGCACTACTAATATGAGTGAGACATATTTCACAGACATAGATTAACCATCCATATGAAATCTCACTAGCAAGGCCTTTAACGAGTCAGTCCCAAATTGCCTATCCACTTATTCACTTTAGACAACTATTGTCATGATGAATGAGAATCATCCCAAAAAGGAAGTATAACATGTACTGATCTTAACCGAATTAATAATATCCATTCTTATTAATACATTGATCAGGGATAATTCAAATATTGAACATTTGCATACAATAAGAATCTCATTTCATAAACTCTTTATGAATTCCATTGTACTGTTATAACATCTTGGAATTCATTATTTAGTTAATAACCTTTCAAGTACACTGAATAATGAATAATGCCTTTTATGATAGATTGTTAAATATTAAATTACAATAAAACATGATGCTCTAGGGTATACATTAATAAATTGTAAGTTAGGATACAAATAGCATTTCATGGAAAGTTAAGGTTATAATTATAAATTATATTATGTATGACTTATGTCCATGTTATTATAATGAGTGGTAAGTGCATTCCTTATGTAAGTATTATGTAAAAATAATGCAATCATGGTTACAAAGGAGAGGAAATAAAATGGTGTAAGTAATATGGATTTACCAAATGTCATTATATGATTGGACCTTTCTTAATACAAGTCAAAAATTGATTCTTACATTGTTTAAAGAGGAAGCAAGTCAGTTTTGATTCTTTCTTTCATCATAACATGTCTGGATTCTTCTTCCTCCCTTTCTCTTCTATTCTAACATAAAGAAAAATAGCAATCCAGGGTGAGATCACATGGAAATTCAGTTTTTATGCTTCCTTTGAGTTTTACATGCTTTATGAATGATTCCTTCTTCTTCTTTTATGCTTTATTATTTGTTTGATGAAGAAGTAAGTTACTGTAGGGTTGTGTTAATTACATGTAAATGGAAGGATTAGAGTGAATGATGAAAGATAAGAAAGCTAGGTGATGACATTGATGTTATTTGGCAACCAAATGGAATTTTTGTTTTGGTATATGAAATATTTATTAATCCCTAACTTATGACCCTTGAATTAACCATTTTAGTTACTAATTAAAGTGTATGAATGGTGGTTAATGATGTTTCTAACATTTGGTATGCTTGAATGACGAGGGAAAGATAATTACATATATAGATGGCTTGGTTGCAAAGTTGCTGCCAGTTTAGGGACTATTTAGCCTTTCAATGTTTAAGGAGTAGAAGTGTGTAATCAATGATTTTTTATAAAACATTGATTGAATAATGTGTTTAGATGTTGAGTATGGAGTTTGGTTGCATGTAAAGGTGAGTTATGGCATAAAAATGCTAAAAGGTTCATTAGTGGGTAGTAAACCATATACTTTATGTGTATTATGTGTACTTGGCCTTTAAGTATGAATATGTACCTTATATGTTGACCAATTAGACCTAAAATTATATGTAACATGCATATGTATGGTTGTATTTAGTATGGTCTAATTTTATTATGGATTGGAAGTCAAATTGTTAAGGTATGCATGAAGACACTTATAAGGCCGCAAGTGAGCCATAATGTGCAAGTTGTGTAACATTATGTATTATGAGTGATGTGGATGTATGATTGTAAATCTAGACATATTTTTATAGATAGGACTTATGAAAACATGTTCATGCATTAAAAGTGACCATATGACCAAGTTATGGTATGGGAAAAATTGCACAAGTTAGTGGTATGTTGAAAATGTGCATTTTAGTGCATTTTGACAGACTCTTTTAAGGCATACGACCATTTGATTTTTGGAGCCTTAATGGATGAATTAAATTGCATACTATAGCTTCAATTAAACCTTGATAAGTATATTTTCTAATCGTATATGGCTTGTATATGTTAAAGGTCAAGAAGATTACTTTAAAATTCAATTATTCCAAGTATGCATAGAAATGATATTTTATACCTTGAGATGTGCATGAGATAATGAACTAAAAGTGTATGTCATTCATGATTCATAAGATGCTCATTAGGGATACATAATGGCCTATGCATACTAAGTGAAAAGAGAAAGGAAACATGGAATAAAAATGACTAAATGAATAGTAAAACATACCAAATAAATAGTAACTAGAATTGTATTTTTTGGCACCTTAATGAATGGTCATTCTAGGCTCTTAAACTCAACGCTAAACACACCTAAGCTTTATAATTTTTCATAATAAATAAGAATATGCACTTAGAGGCATGAAGTAAAGCTAATGTTGTATGTTCACACATGATCATGGTAAGTTTTATATATGCTTACATGTTCTAAATACTTGATTTACATACCAATATGCATATATATGACTCATGCATGCACTTGTACTTCAATGCAGAGGTGTGTAGTAGTGTGTATGGAGATAATAGCTAACCATATATGTAAATGGAAGTCAATGATGCATAAACACACTTAATGCATGGTATTATGGTTCAAAGACTCAAGTTGGCCGAAATGCATGCATAACCCTTAAATTTAAAGCATGAAATGTTATGAGATGATATGGTACTTATATGCTCATTATGAACTAAAGTTGAATGATAATTATATATCATGAATGATTATGGATACTTAAAGATGATAAGTCAAGTACAATATGTGAATTACTTTACTAAGTGAATGTAAATTGGAAATGCTACAGGTTTAATGGATGAGACTCATAATTCTCCATAAACTATTGATAAAGGCAAAGCAATATCAAGTTTATCATAGTATTCCATGACTAATAATTGGCCTTTAAAGAAACTTTTCATAAAATTATGATAATGTGTGACTTATTAAATGTTCATAGCATAGCATAACGCATACATATGCATCATGTTATTTACATTCATGCATTCCTACATAAGTAGAACATTACATGATAATTAGGAGGTATAAGGAAGAGATGGTTATAGAGCTTGAACAGAGATTGTTATTGATACGTATTGGGTCATATAGTTGGATTTCCTTAGGAAACCATAGAGTTGGATTCCTATATGGAATTAATAAGTTATATGTATATATATATGATATGTTCTTATAGGAACCAGTGGTATTAGTATATTAGACCCAAGAAAAAACAAAGGGAGAGTGCAATTCATCATTGCATTCTCAATAACATATTCCATCACATATCACATATTTTATAGATGGAAAGTATGAAATGTTACAACTGGATGTTTTAAAGTCATATTGTACTTAATTGTGAATGTATAATATCTGTATGATAAAGTTCATAGGTAAAGAGTGATATTGGATATGAGTGACAATGGTTACTTAATTATCTAGTTGTATTTATACAAGATGTGATAAATACTTAAATAATATATTTTATGGTAAAATAATTGTTTATATGATATAATCTACTTGTTATATTACTTATAACCATTTTTACTAGTACCATTAGGATTTTCTTAGCATTTGTCTTTTGATGAACATATGTACTAATGCTATAAGAGAGCACAGGGGTTAATGGTGTCCGTAGCAGGTCTAGAGGTTTAGTTGGATACTATGATAGAGAACTCAAACTTTCAAGATGGACTCATTTACCTTGGGATTTATGCAACTTTCTCTTGTGTTTATTTTGGTAATAAAATAATTTTATTATATGATGTATGTAATTATTAAGATACCACTGAGAACCTTTGAGATTGAATGATATAACTTTGTATGGATTTACTCTATGGTTTTTGTATATAGCGTGGTTTGCCTATAGCATGAGTTAAATAACTATGATATGTTATGACTCATATATACATGATTATTAATGATTATAACTGGTGCACCTAAGCATGTTTAACAATGTCATAGCTTAAAAGATAAAGTTAAGTTTTTTAAAAAAAGTTAAGCATCCCTTGTAGGGTAATTATTAATTTCCTAACTTAAGAGGTTTGCAATTACACTACAGGAGCATGTCTCACCGATTAGGGTATGATAATATACATATTATTCTTCACCTTGGCCAAAATCCTCACATGATTTAAACATTAATCATAGTAAGGAGTAAGAAGCAAGAAGCATGCACAAGATGAAACTAGCTTAAAACACCATGAAAAATGAAATCTACATAAGAAATTACCTTGGGAAAGTGATTTTCTTTAAGCTAGAAACAAAAAGAGAAGGAGAGGAAGAATATTTCAAATGAAGGGGGAAGAAAAATACAAAAACCAACCCATTGTTCCCTTTTTATTCATATTTACCTTTTTTAATACAAAATTCAAAGGAAAGGCCAATCATGTCTGCACACTTGTTAACATTTAAGTAACTTACTTAATTTTACTTCCTCTTCTTTTACTTAATAATTTCTTCATAAATATATGACATAGTCAACATAAACATACATGGCATACATAACATAACATAGCCATATACATACATAAATTTTAGTTTCCATAATTACCTTTCACTTTTCATGAAATTACATTTATGTCCTTAGTTACTCCTTAACATATTTTTAATTCTAACTTCACCTTTACTTTCATTTATACATTTTAACATATACATTATCATAGAATAACATGTCTAACATGCTAAAGCATTACATTTCACTTATAAATTCCATCATAAGGCTTCATTTAAGGCATTCAATAAAAACATTCCAAATGTACATAATAAGGTGTATAAAGCTAATTTCCATCACTTTAATCATCTTTTCACTTTCTTTTCTTTTCTTTCTCTATAAATTCCACATCATATGGAATTTCCTTCATCTTTAACATATTCAATAGCATATGTAGCATATCAAAGCATTCATGGATCATTGCACATTCATACATTTCATGTGTTAATCATTCATTCACTCTAATACATGTAAAAATGCAAAAACACAAGGATGTTGTGAATGTGGGTATGAAAACTCTCTCCCCCTAAAGAGAATTTTGATCTAAAATTCTAACCTGGATCAATAATGAATAAATGAGGGTATTGCTCGCTCATAATTGATTCGCATTTCAAGGTAGCATCTTGTTCCAAATGATAATTCCATAATACTTTTACTAAGGAAATCTATTTATTCCTCAACTGTTTAACCTCTCTAGCCAATATTTTCACCTGATCCTCATTTTAAGATAAAGTAGATTGTATTTCGATAGACTCAACATATATAACATGAGATAGATCCAATTTATATTTCCTTAAAATCGACAGATAGAACACATTGTGGATCCTATCCAATTATAGAGGCAAGGCTAGTCTGTAAGCCAATGGTCCCATTCTTTCCAAGATCTTATAGCGCTCAATGAATCAAGGACTCAATTTACCTTTATGGTTGAATCTCAAAATTCTTTTACATGGAGATACTTTTAGAAATACCTTATTCCCAACATTATATTCTATATCCCTTCTTTTGGAATCTACATAAGACTTCTATCTATCATATGTTGCTTTTAACCAGCTTTTGATCAATTTTACCTACTCTTCAACTTGTTGTAATAATTTAGGACCAACCACTCCTGATTCCTCAACTTCATCCCAATGTAAAGGAGTTCTACATCTTCTACCATATAAGGCTTCATAAGCAGCCATCTATATATTGGACTAGTAGCTACTATTATAAGCAAACTTGACTAATGGTAAGCATTTATCCTAGCTACCTTCCTAATTTAACACACAATCCTACAACATATCTTTTAAAATCTTAATAACTATTTTTGATTCACCATCTATATGGGATGAAAAGCAGTATTAAAGTGTACTTTAATACCTAATGCCTTCTAAAAACTCTCCCATAAATGTGATGTGAATTAGGGATGTCACATCCACACACTTAGTGTATTATAGTGCATTGATTATATGTATCATGAATGAGTAATCATGCTTTTAAATGGAATCATGGTATGTAATGGAAATGAATGTTTAATGATGAGAAAGTGTGTAAAGTTGGTGAAAGAAATGTTACATAGGAAGTGTTTAATGTGCTTAAATGAGCCTTTTGAGAAAGTGCCTCTTTTGTTGCATAAGATGTTGTTTGTCAACAATGCTTGTTGAATTCTTAGTGTATATGCTTCCATGTGTGATTAGAATTAGGTGTACATACATATTATGAACTGGTATGTGCAGTAAATATTAATTTGTATTTATAGAATGTATCAGTGTATTATTTAATGATTTTGGATTTTTGCTTAATTAAATTCTATGGAATGATGGTCAAATGCCTTATATGTTAATATGTCATATGTATGTATATGTATATGCATTAGGATGGCAATAAATGTTAGGTGGCAACACTTGATTGGTCTAGGTGATAAAAAGTAAAAAATGCATGCTTAAATTTGTATTTTCTTTCCCTTTTTCCTTTTAGCATTGTATGGAATGGTTTCCAACTTCTAGAACACTCTAGATAGAAGAAAATTTCTTGTTATTCCTCTCTTCTTAATCCTAGAAACCAAAATCATCAAGGGTTGGTGATTCAAGGTAATTAAAATATGAATTAAGCTTGTTGTTGCGTACCCTTTTCCTCTTTCTGGGCATGTATCTTTTTCTATGTTACTTTTCTTATGATTTTTATGGTGTAAAGCCATGATTGATTATGTGAATAAGAAGGTTATTGATTGAGTGTTGTTGTGTGTGATTTTCATGGAAGATGGTTACTAAGAAACCAAACTGATTTGCTTTTAATGGTAGAGGTTACAGTTTGGTGTTGTTTGACTTGTAGTTTAAGTTTTAATGTTATTTTGTTACTTACCTAAGTTTGAACAAGTACTGTTCATGGCTGTGGTGATGAGATTTTAATGGAATGACATTTAATATGTGATTTTGTGATTGAATGATATGCTTGAGAGGTGTTAAAGTGGTGTTTTACATGAAGTTCCACTTAGAGCTCTTTATTGGCTGCCTTGGTGCCTACTTGTTGAGCTTGTGTAGAAATTTCTTTAAGGTGTGTTTAAGTGCATGTGTTATTGGCCATTTGGACTTAGGTATGTGTATTTGTTATAGTACATAATTTCAAGGTGGTTTAGATGATAAATGGATAAAGGAATGGTAATGTATACAAACCGGATTGTTTTCATAAAGCTTAATGGCTTGTAGAAATTGCCTTTTGACAACCTAAATGATTTCTGAAAATTACATATTATAGTTCAAATTAAATCTTATTGAGTCTAGTTTCCTATGATATATGGCATGCTTATGTTTAAGGCCATTAAGGCATACAAAAATAGGACATCATGTACAGAGGTACATGAATGATAATAAAATAGTGTTTTTCGGTAGGATATAGAAGGCATACGGCCTTTTTACTTTTGGAAGCCTTAAAGGATGAGATAATTAGCATGATATAGCTTGAATGAAAGCTTGATGAATTTACTTTCAAATGGTACATGGCTTATATATGTTAAAGGCCGAGAAGATTGCTTACAAATTCAATTAGTCCAAGTACGCACAGAAATGGTATTTGCATTTTTTAGTTTCAACAAGTTTGAATTATATGCGATTAATGTGTAAGTTTTAGTACTTTTTTTGCATGGTTTAATACCTTAAGATGTTCATGAAATAATGAACTAAAAGTGTATGTCATTCATGAATCATAAGATGGTCATTAGGAGTACATAATGACATGTGCATACAAAGTGAAAGAGAAAGGAAACATGGAATAAAAATGACTAAATTAATAGTAAAACATACCAAATGAATAGTAACTTGACTTGCCACACCTTACCCCTCTTATAAGGCATGACATGCTCCCATAATATGCTTAACATATTCCACTTTGACACCAAAATCTGTTAAACATATCATAAGGGATGTTAAAAATTGATTTTCAACATCTTCTATAAGTTAAAAGTATTAAAAAGTAATGTTAAAATCATTAATCAAATGAAGTGATATAAAAACTTTATTCATATTTTTGATTGTGGAAATGAAGGAATTTAAAAATTTTATTGTTATTAAAATAAAAGCTTTCGAACAGAAGTTTCATAAAATTCAATAAAAGTTTGCAAAATAAAATACTATATAAATGATGACATGTTTAAAATCTAGTCATACGATTTTTCATCAACTTAAATAACAACATATATATAAAACCAAAACACTAAATAGTTATATAAATAGAATTTGATGTCTCTAGGTATTAACTTATTAGTATACTTATGTCATACTTAATATAAATATACATGACATGATAGATGCCTAAGAGATTCCCTTAAATAGTATAGGCTTGCCAAGTGCAAATATCGACTAGGCCTAGCTTCTAACTCTTCTTTGATTTGCATTCAATAAAATGAATATTGAGTATGACCTTAGTGGTGCACAGTAAACAAAAATAAAGTAAGAATATATAATGAATACTATTAAAAATAAGATCAAATCCCTTTCTTGTGGAATAAATGTTGGTTAATGAAAATGTGTTTAGCAGTGGAAGATGAAACTTAAAATTTTTTAAATACATGTTTAACAATGGATTTATCAATTCTATACATAGAAAACATCACATGCATAGAAGATTATACAAAAGAGTTTGAAAAAATTACTTTAAGCTGATCTCCTTCTTTCTTTGTCCTTCTAAAAAGTTATAGCAAACTTTCAATCCCTGATGCTAGAGGATCTCCAAACTATCCACACAAGTTAAGAAAATAATTAGTCATCAAATTACTAGTTTTGTTTAGAGACTAGTAAAACAAAACATAAAATAAAATGGATGAAGAAAGATGATTGAATTCAGTTTTCTTCTTGATGTTCTATAAAAATTCAATTATTTTTCTTGCTCTTAAGCTTTGAAATACTTAGAAACCAGAAGGAGAAGAGAGGCAGCTAAAATTTGCTTCTGTCACACATTATGATTTCACCAAAACATAATGATATAACCCTAATTAGGTTTAGCTTATATTAAGTCAAGTCATGTGCATGTCACATTATTCTGACATGTGATTTGCATGTGACTGACTTAAATTTCCTTCCAGAATCACATGATAATCATCTGCACTTAAATTTAATTCATCATACATGAATAAGTTATGTAACATTTATGTTTTGACCATTAAGTCAATTAATTCCGTCAAAAACCTATATATACCATGCATGTAAAACATATCATCTTAAATCACTTATATCTTGAGTTCTAGTTATCAAATTTCAGTGATCTTAACATTAAATTGAAGCTCTTTTCATGCTCTTTTTGATAAATATGAAAAATCAAGGTTATCTCATAACTATAAAAACATTATTTCACCAATATGCCTTCGTGATTATCATTTCTTTAACTTTAGTGTGTGACCTTTTGGGTTCTTAACATGTTGACAACATATGAACATATTATTAAAATTCATTTAATAACATCATACATAAATCATGAGTGGTGTCTAGTCACACATCATGACTACCCAAATGCCAAGAGGTCATTAGTTTGACTACAACCCTTCCACATCAGAATCCATGCAACAAACTCCTTTCACCATCCTTTATCTCATTCAGGTTTGAGTATGGATTAATGTCAACTCAATGCATGATCAAGTGTGTTAGATCATAACCTAAATTTGATGTTTCATGTACCATAATCATTATTCCTAAAATGCCCTTATGAAACTCATTCATCAATAGGCATCATACTCTGGCCAGAGATTCTTGAATAAAGAATATTACATGAATTAATAAGATAAAACTCTTTCATTTCATCTAGGGTGGTGAATCCTTTATTGATAAACAAATACCTTCAACTACTTCACACTATATCCAACCTCCAAGTTATGAACACCTCCTATGGAGGAATAAAACATAGAACTCAAAACATACTGATCCACAATTAAGATAACC
Organism: Dalechampia spathulata; assembly: GCA_948192965.1. NCBI lineage: Eukaryota > Viridiplantae > Streptophyta > Magnoliopsida > Malpighiales > Euphorbiaceae > Dalechampia > Dalechampia spathulata. The sequence continues at coordinate 11,189 of CANYBF010683205.1, forward strand.
TTGTTATCTCAAGTCTTAAGGATACTTACATTACTGATATGAGTGAGATATGTTTCACAGATATAGATCAATTATCCATATGAAATCCCACTCGCAAGGCCTCCAATGAATCAATCCTCCACTACTCATCCACATGTTCACTTTAGATAACTCTTGTCATGATGAATTAGAATCATCCCTTAAGGAAGTATAACATGTGCTGATTTTAACCCCATTAATAATATCCATTCTTATTAATACATTGATAAAGGACAATTTAGATATTGAATAATTGTATACAATAAGAATCTCATTTTATAAACTACTTTATGAATTCCTTTGTACCATTCCAATATTTTGGAATTCATTATTTAGTTAATAACTTATCGAGTAAACTAAATAATGAATAATTACTCTTATTGATAAATTGTTCAATATCAAATTACAACGAAACATGATGCTCTAGAGCGTACACTAATAATAAATAGAGATATAATAATAAAACAATATTTTTGAGAAATAAAGTGATCACATGTCGTAATAGAAATAATATCATCATATAAATAAATCAAATAATGTACAAATGAAATAAAAGATTATATGAAAAACATAAATCAAACATTTAATCCCAATTATAATTAAATCATCAATGTCATTTGTCTCATCATCTATCTCTATCATAAGTTATAGGAAACCTGTAACCTCGATGGGAGATAGGTCTTAATCCCACCCCGAAGGTGACTAATCTTATCTGTCTAGATTATAAGTTACAGCAATGAATCATTGTAACCTAGATGGGAGATGGGTCTCAATCCCATCCATAGGTGATTATATACTAATAAGTACGCACCTCTATCTGGCTCATCATCATCTGTCTATTACCAGTTATGAAATACAATCCTTTTTCAAAACTCTTTTCAAATCATATATCAAATATAACAAAATCATATGGAATAAATTCACAAATCAAACAGCCAAGTAAAACACATTTTTCACAATAAAGAATCCTTAAGCAATAGAAATACTCATTTTGTAGTTAATTGTAGAAATCAAACAATTAAACAACCATTTTAGATAAAATCATTTTAAAGTAAGTACATAACATGTTTATTATGCACACACCTCAATAAGGAATCTCATCTACTTCCTTTCCCTTTTTCTACAACACTTTTGTTAACTTCTTATGTCGTAATTACAGAATAGCAATATAATTATCAAAACAAGCCTAACCACTCCCTCTTTTCAACTTAAGTATAAATTATAGAATAATTAAAATTCACTTCCCACTTCCATTAGTCATACTAAAGTAAACCATCTCCCATTATATACCAAACCATCTGTAAAAAACATAATTCCCTTCCTCCAAAACATCATTTCCATGCCTCTAATTCACATTCCAACATAATTCACAGTATATAATACAAAATCTCAAATTAAACACAATATACAACCATTTACTCTTCTGATATCTATACCTTCACACTATATCCAACCTCCAAGTTATGAACGCCTGCTTTGGAGGAATAAAACATAGGAGTCAAAACATAGTGATCCATAATTAAGATAACCTTGTTATCTAAAGTCTTAAGGATACTTGCACTACTGATATGAGTGAGATATATTTCACAGACATATATCAATTATCCATATGAAATCTCACTGGCAAGGCCTCCAATGAGCCAGTCCTCTACTGCTCATCCATATGTTCACTTTAGACAACTCTTGTCATGATGAATGAGAATCATTACTAAAGGAAGTATAACATGTGATGATCTTAACTGCATTAATAATATCCATTCTTATTAATACATTGATATGGGATAATTTAGATATTGAACATTTGCATACAATAAGAATCTCATTTCATAAACTCTTTTATGAATTCCTTTGTACTGTTTCAATATCTTAGAATTCATTATTTAGTTAATAACCTTTCAAGTAAACTGAATAATGAATAATGTTTTTTTATTGATAAATTATCCAATTACAATAAAACATGATGCTCTAGAGAATACACTAACAAACTCCCACTTACACTAGAGCCAATCATACATAAACTTCAATCCCACAGAAGTAACATGCTTATCATCTTGCTCTGTATCAATGCCTTAGTGAGAGGGTGTACCACATTCTACTATATGGCAACTCTGTTAACCTCTACTTCTCCTCTACCAGTGATCTCCTTAATCAAATGGTATCTCCTAAGTACATGTTTACTCTTCTGGTGAGACCTAAGCTCCTTTTCTTGGGCTATTGCTCCATTGTTTTCATATAGTAGAGGAATAACTTCTAAACTATAGGGAACCACACCAAGTTCATGAATGAACTTCCTTATCCATAAAACCTCCTTTGTTGCATTTCATGCAGCTATGTACTCTACCTCTATCGTAGAATCTACTAAGGTCTCTTATTTAGAACTCTTCCAAACAATTGAACCACCATTCATCATGAACACATAACCTGATTGAGATTTGCAATCATCTTTATTAGATTGGAAACTAGCATTGGTATATCCAATTAATTGCAAATCCCTTTCTCTATATAGGAATAACATATCCTTAGTCCTTCTCAAGTACTTAGGGATATTCTTTACAGCCAACCAATGTTCCTCTCTATAATTGCCTTGGAACCTGCTTGTGACACTTAAGGAGAATGCTACGTTGGGTCTTGTAAATAACATAGCATATATGATAGATTCGATTACAAATGCATATGGAATTCTGGTCATGCAATCTTTCTCATCTTCTGTCTTAGGACACCATGCTTTAGAAGGATATTTCCCATGTACCATGGATATATTACCCTTCTTAGAAAGATCCATGCTAATCCTCTTTAGTACCTTGTCTATGTAAGTAGACTATAAAAGACCAATAAGCCATCTTGATCTATCTCTACAGATCCTTATGCCTAAAATATAAGCGGCTTCTCCAAGGTCTTTCATGGAGAATTCTTTAGATAACCAAACTTTAACACTCTACAAAAATTAGACATCATTTCCAATGAGTAATATATCATCTATATATAATATAAGGAAAACAATTACACTCCTATTATCCTTCTTGTAAATACATGGTTCATCAATATTTTGAATGAAGCCAATTTCCTTAACCTCTTCATCAAAATGTATGTTCTAGCTCCTCAATGCTTGCTTCAATCCATAAATAGATCTTTGAAGTTTGTATACCTTATTGTTATCATTGGATGTTATGAGCGCCGATTTCTGCCAACCGCCCAAAGTGAGGCTTGTGATGCTTACGGACTGAGGACCGCACTTGGAGCAAAATCGTAGTCTTCCTGAGAGGTTTCCTCAGGGAATGATATGGACTCAAAAGAGTAGCATGAGTGCTAGTTAAACCCTTCAGAGATTGGGTTTGGGTGGTGGAGATCTATTTCTATGAGTTTCCAAAATCGATTTTACCATTATAGTTAGGATTAATTGTCCTAAGCATGCAAGCATACGAGCGTAAAAGTAAGCACACAGCGCGATATGTGATTTGGCGTTGCAAGGTTGCACATAGAATGACATATAAAGTTATATGACATTTGGATGGCATGGTATATGCATGGCATGTGAAATGGCAATAAAGTAACATGACATATGCATGACATATGAACATGAATGACATATCATATGCATGATATGGTAACTTAGCATGACATATAGGCATATAATCATGATAAATAGCACGTATATAGTGTAAGGCGTTAGCATTTTGGGTTGTATTTGCGTTATAAAATGTGTGTTGTATGTATGGCATATAAGCGAATGGCATGGCATATGCATGACATGTGAGATGGATGACATGGCATATGTATGGCATGTGGAATAAATGGTATATCATATGCATGATATGTGAGATGATGCAAGACATGACATGTAGCATGGATGACATACCATATGCATGGCATGTGAAATGAATGACATATCATATGCATGATATGTGAGATGACATATAACATGACATATGCATAGCATGTGGGAAGGATGGCATATCATATGCATGACATGTGAGATGATGTATGACATATCATGTGTATGACATGGTATAGTGAATGGCATACCATATGCGTGGCATGTGAAATGATGTATGACATGGCATATGTATGGTATGACATGGGATATTAGTTAATTGCGTGTATTGTTTTCCGTATTGGTGTATTTAGCGTATTTTCATATTTATGTATTTGTGTATTTGTACATATATGCATACTAAATATGATATGTTAGGGCATGGCATAGTAGTGTGTGATATGTCATGTGACATAGCATGTGACATGATGACGTATATTTAAGCAAATATAAATCCATCCACGAATAAAAATATTGAAAGGCCGGTGAAAGGGATCGAGGAAATAGGGTACACATGGGGTATTAAGGGGAATTATTACAGAATAAATAATAATTCTATCATATTACAAAAATATCCTTACATACATATTTTGGGACGTTAAGCAACGTCCCCTCCTCGTCGGATGAATTTTCTCCTTGGGCAACACAAGCCAAAAATGCATGAATGATTAATATGCAAAGTAAACATATAAATTCATTTGTAGTAAATAAATTTAGGATTTATTTGACTAGTCCAAAATCTAGCAATTATTTGGCAACAATTACGTGAATTAACATGAGCTGGATTGTGAAAATTAATTTTCATAAAAATAATTTTAGGCAAAATTATTTTTATTTGATCATGGAAAATTAAATGGGAGGGCTAACATCACATCAAAATTATTGGAGATAGCCACTTGACCAATTAAAATCCAATCCTTTCAAAAACCGCATTTAGACGAGTAAAAATGGCTTTTTATCATAGAAAATTAATTTTGAGGCCAAAATTAATTAAATGTAATTATTTTATGATAGATCGAGAATATTTGAGCCACTATAAAGCATCAAATACCACTAGAAGAATCAAAATATGCCAAAATATGGATTAAAA
>CANYBF010683225.1:0-34626 GCA_948192965.1 Dalechampia spathulata
GTGCAACCGTGCAACGTGAAATCGCATGTCACGCTGTGTGCTTACATATACGCTCTTATGCTTGCCTGCTTAGGATAATTAACTCCAACTATAATGGTAAAATTTATTTTGGAAACTCATAAAAATAGATTTCCACCACCCGAACCCAATCTCTGAAGGGTTTAACTAGCACTCATGCTATGGGTTGGTTGGACCAATCTGGAACCATCCGGTGGTGACTCCCATGCGACTCTTTTGAGTGCATATCATTCCTCGGGGAACCCCTCGGGAAGACTCCACTTTCACTTCAAGTGTGGTCCTTGATCCGTGAGCCTCATAAGCCTCATTCTGGGCTCCGGTAAAAACTGGCGCTCACAGTGGCAACTCCGTTAGGGACATCATGATAAAAGATTGGTGGCATCTAAGAGTTTCCATATCAATTTTCCTATCATAGTTGGATTAATTTTATGCATCACAACACCAGTCTGTGTCTGCACACACCACATAACCTCATGTGTCAAGCTGATGATTGTGGATGAGTGAGTACCTTGGACTCCATTCGACTCCTTGGAAAGGTGAATCTGCCTTCACCACTCATTGCACTGTACTAAAAATCGTCAATGATTCCTGATGGATAGACACAAGGTATAATCCTATATCGATGATTCCATTTGGTTAGATAGGTTATGGATAATATGGCGGGGGACCGTAGCCTATTCTCAAAACCGGACTAAAGCCCATGTAGTAAGCCTAGCAATATTCCAAACTAAGACCCTTATTGCATGCTATGTGGATCTTTGCCTTATCATGTCAGTGGATTTGTATAGACCTGGCCTATTTTCCTCCCTCGTATTGCTCTGCTAAGAGTCAGAATTCTTTCATGATTCTATATGGTTGCACAGTCTCACGCCTATTCCATGGGCGTACTCTTATCATAACAATATGACCATGCCCGTATTACTCTGCTAAGAGTCGAAATCCTTCCATGATTGCGTATGGTTGCACAACCTCACGCCTATTCCATGAGCGTACTCTTATCATAACAATATGATCATGCCCGTATTGCTCTGTTAAAAGTAGGAATCCTTTTTTGGTTTTGTATGGTTGCACAACCTTACGCCTATTCCACAGGCATACTCTTATCATAACAATATGATCATCCCACCTCACGCCTATTCTACGAGTGTACTCTTATCATAACAATATGATCATGCTCATATTACTCTGTTAAGAGTTAGAATCCTTTCATGATTCCGTATGGTTGCATAACCTCAAGCCTATTCCATGGGCGTACTCTTATCATAACAACATGATGATGCTTGTATTACTCTACTAAGAGTCAGAATCCTTTCATGATTCCATTTGGATGCACAACCTCATGCCAATTCTATTGGCATTCTCTTATCATTGCAATATGATTAGGTCAAAATGCTATCATGTTTTCATTGTAATCCCTCATATGATCGGGCAACGATCAACCATTTTACTTTTCTTATTGAGAGAATCATGCCTTGAGTTTCCAGTGTAACTCTAGGTTAGTATCCCACCTAGCACAAGAGAACTTGAATTGACCAATTCTCATGGAGGTATAAGGTTGGAAGGGAGCACTACTGTGTGCTACGTGTTCGCTAACCATTTTCGTGTTTCTATCAAACACGCATACATGCATACTCATGCAATCTTCTAACAGATTTCCTTTCACTCCTATAACACTGGATGTTTCCTAGCATAGGACACGTATACATCCTATGTGACACATCATGTGCAACCATGCATACGCATACTAACTCGCTTTATTGCAGCCATAACATCGTATGTTTCCTAGCATAGGTCACGCATACATCCTACATGTTGCATCACGTACACCACATACAACTGCATGTGCATACTCATGCATCCATGCTAACTCTTTCTGTTATGTATAGAACCATGTCAAACTCTCAGCACACCAGGAATGTCACATCATCATTTAACCCTGTTGCTTTGATGCTAGATAAGGCCATACTAACTGCAGTTCAAAAACTCATTGACTAGTCAGTGGTCAAGCTTCTGAATGATAACTTCAAGACTCTCCTATAACAATAGATTTTGGAGGCTTTCAGTCTTGCAGAATTCATCACCCCACCAGCTCCAATTAAGGAAAAGGGGAACAGTGTCAATCTGTATGACATGGAGACTGATGATGATGTCTCGCTCCATATGCATGATGTGCGGAAGTCTAAGATTACTGTCTTGGAGCAGAAGATAGAACAACTATAGTATATCATGAAGACCAAAGGCATGGGGTTTGACCTGGACTTTGATGAGTTCTCAGTGTGAGCTATCAAAGGGCTTCCTGCCAAGTTCAAGCTCCTTGATGTTCCCAAGTGCAATAGAGTTAGGGACCCAAAGAATCATTTGAAGACATACACCATGATGATGAGCACTATAGATTTATCGGACGATCATATAGTTTAACTCTTCTTCATCTCACTAGAGGGACTAGCGCTAGCCTGGTATCACAGTCTTAATAAGACAACCACAACTGAGTGGAAGCCTCTTTATACTGTATTTTGTAAACAGTATAGGTTCAAGTCCCGATTTGATGTAACCCTGATGGATTTGGAAATGGTTAAGCAGAAAACCAATGAATCTTTTATGTATTATTTCAGTCGCTGGATCGATAAAGCTACACTAGTCAAACAAAAGCCATCTGAATCTGACATGATCAACAAGCTTATCATGGGGTCGCTACCACTCTACCAGGATAAGCTGAAGTATCAGACGTTCCATACTTTCGAGGACATCTACTCAGTGGGATATCATATTGAGCAAACTGAGGGGAAGAAGAAGGAGTCTTCATTCATCAAACCCAAAACTACCACTTACACCCAAACACAACAAAAGCCACACTACATTAATGCCCTGCAAACACCAAATCCCATACTCCAAAACACTACCCCATCCCGAAAGTTCTCAGATCTTAGAATGCCACTTTCAAGGTTTTTGGGTGCCTCCTCAAAGAAAAACTTATCAAGCCACTAGAGCCAAACTTTAAAATTCCACCCCCAGCCTCGGTGGGCACCAAAACCTGTTACCACTATCACCAGCATCACGACCATAACACTGATGACTATCGCTCCCTCAAACTGGTCATTTAGAATCTCATTGACTCTGGTGAGATCAAAGACCCTGAAAAATCCAAACCATCAACTAAAACAAACCCATTTCCCAACTACCACAAATCCAACCACACATATATGCTCTAATTAGGGTTGCCAGAATCCCTGGTTCTGAACTCCTATTCTACTATCAGCAGTAAGGGGATTACTAAATTGCCTGCTATTACCTTCTAACCCAGTGGTGGGTTTGATATTGGTGCCATTGACATATGGTACAATAGTTCAGAGTATGACTCTATAGCTACTCAAGATTCCACTAAGTCTAAATTGTCATAGGATCAGGCTTCCAAAAAGGGTAAGTCAGTCGAGACCCCCAAGACAGTTAAGCCAGCACCAAAACCACCCAAGCAGCAGAAATGGTTAGGTGATAACAAGATGTTCTCTCGAGTCTGTAACCTGACTCATAGTGGTAAGGTCTTCACTCCTCCCAACCTTGGGAAGAAACCAGAAGCTCCTAAAAAGCTGACCGAGGCTAGACCCGCTAGGGATGAGGCTGGTTCGAGCAATGTTCCAGCTCCATAACCTTAAGATATGACCTGCATAATAAGCCAAATGGGTATACTCCCTCTCGTACTCAGCAACGGTCATGTTACCCTGCTGTAATCCAAGGAATTCCTGTAGCTTTCGATCCATATATGCACTGGGAACATACTTCTCTCGGAATTCCTGTAGAAAATCTTGCCACGTTAGAACAGGCAGCTCAGCCAAACTCTGTGGAATCATCTTCAACCACTCGTAAGCATCATCTTGTAACAGTGAAATGATGTAGTCCAGCTTTACCTCATCTGGGCAACCCATCTGTCGAAAAATCCTCTGGGTGCACTTGAGCCATATCTCGACAATGTAGGGGTCTATGGTCCCAGTGAAATCTGTTGCCTCAAATGCCTGTAGCTTCTAGAAATCCCTCTTACATTCTTCCCTCTGAGGAACTACCACTAGAGGTGGTCTAACCTACTCTATCTGCCTTTGCAGCATCCAAAAGAATTGGGCAAACTGTGTTGCCAATGGATCTGCTCCAGTAGCTATAGGGTGTTTTGTCTGTGGTACTCTGGCAGCCTGTTCTCTCTATGGTGCTGCCTCCCCAGCCTGACTACCAACCTCTGAGATATCATCGCGGGCTTGAACATTACCCCCTTCTCTACTAGTACCAGCCCTATCAGACATGGTCAAAACCCTGTACCTGATGCTTATCCTATAACTGCATAAAACAAACATTAGCACCTATCAGTAGCATGGACTATCAAGACTCCCATTTGTGCACTTTCCCTATTTACCAGTAGACATAAATGTACACGAGCAACACATACGAGCTAATCATTGCTTCTCGAGCAACCATAGCCCAACGAGCTAACATAGCTCTGATACCACTTAAATATATCACACCCTGACCCAGGACCCGAGGGGTGACGATATGATCCTGTAGCATAACTATCATCTTTCCATCTCAGAAAAACAACAATTATACTACAAGGGATTTTAAACTCTAATACTCGTATCAAAATCCAATAATAGAAAGATTAAATAAATAATAAGAAACCCTTGGAAATACATGGATTCTTATATAATACATTTAGTATAATGCCAACTATAAATATAAAAGGACTATGCACAAATATACAAGCCGCAGGAGTCCGTCTAGAAGTCCAAGACACGAACCAGCTGCTGTACCTCTAATCCGTGTGCTCACCCTCTGAACTCGGACCTACATTCATCAAATGATAAATGCTGAGAATAAATCTCAATGGTGCTAGGAACGCAAAACACATCATACACATACGCAATCAATCCATACAGCATACAACCAAACATACGGCACATAGCTTATCATATGGCACACAGCTAGTCAACAGTATCATAAGCAATACCGACAATCTCTGCCTATCATGCATACCGGTAATCTCTGCCTATCCTACGATCATGAATGATCAACAATACTACTGTGCACTCGCCCTGGGTTTGGTGCCTCTCACACTCTTTTGCGAGGAGCATCTTACTCCTGTATCGATCAATTAATACTGGCACCTCTCGCACTAGTAGGAGCATCTCACCCCTCTAATTTGATAGATACCAGTACCTCTCATACCACGGTACATCTCGTACCATTATATCACCATCCTTATTTCATCCCCTCACCATGATATGCTATGCTATCATTCATAATGCATGAACAAGCCAATCACAAGATATGTTCCTTCCCGGAACCAAAAGCCACAACATATGTTCCTTCTCGGAACCTATAAACACATGGTGTATTCTTTCTCGGAACCCACAGCCATAATCAAAGGCATAACCAAGCACAATCATAGGGGATTCGATCCCCGAGCATCAGTTCTATAGCCATACTTGGCTTAGAAGCAAGAAAAGAAGTAATAGACTCCTGAACCTAAGCTTAACACAGACCTAAATAGCTAGCAATAACCTGTATAAAGACCTTTACTAACTCTTATCCACGTATCTAAGCTTCTAGCTTTGCTAAACCAGCTTCCACTCACTCCTTGGCAATAAGGAAGGTTGCTCCTAGGGTTTTGGGACGGGTTTTAGAAGTTTAGGTTGAGAAAACATAAGAAAAGGGTTGATGTTTATCTGTTAAAAAGGTAGATTTAAGTCACGTACGGCCATACCACAACCCATACGCCTGTACCAACCTAAAAACCCTGATAAACCCAACTTCATGCGAGTCTCGGTACGGCCATACCACTCCTTGGTACACCTGACAAACCTAAATTCTTGTGAGCATACATATGGCCAAACCACTCCTTGGTACGCCTGTATAGCCTCCAGGAGCCCTAGACCCCTCACTTCCCCTGCTCGGTACGACCATACAAATCCTCGTACGCCTGTACCACTCTCCATTCTTCTCTTCTCATACTCCAATACACTCCCCAACCACCTGGAACACCCACAACACATACTAAACATGCATGCCCTCATGCACACATCTCGCATACATGCAAATACACAACAGAACATGTCATCATGATGCATACACAATCACAGAATACAGAGCACATACATATGCAATCATACCAACACATGTATACATACACGTATACATCTTATCAAGCATACACAAATATACCAAAACTCCTAGGGTGTCAAATACGGGTGTGACATCTCAGGTCTGTAACATGACTCATAGTGGTAAAGTGTTAATTTTTCCAACCTCAGGAAGAAATCAGATGCTTTGAAGAAGCTAATAGAGGCTAAACCCTTGTAGATGAGGTTGGTCCGAGAAATGCTCTAGCTGTGTAACCTGCTGATAAGAGTAAACAGGTTGCTTAACCTAATAATATTGTCATCAAGCAGCTGAAGAAGATATAGGCAAATGTTAGTATCTAAAATTTGGTGTTATCCTCTTAATAACATTGACGGGCCATCATCAAGGTATTCTCTAACATGAGAATCTCCCCATCAACCTCTACCTTTAGTTGGTAAACTAGAAAATATGATCTAGTATGATCACTTTTTTAAATGTACACTTATCGATCAAGGGTATTAGTCATAATAAGGTGCTCTTCATCAAAATGAACATCATGAACTTCTCTACTCCTTATATCATGGTGGTTGATAGTTCTGACATTAATGTTTGCCCGCTCAAGGTGTTGCCCAAGCTTAAGATCCAGCCTTCAGACTTGAAGCCATCTAAGAATATCATTAAGGCATATGATGAGTCTAAATAGGAGGTTACTAACACCTCCATTATCATTATTACTGTTAGGTTGATGAAGTCAGTGGTAAAGTTTACAATTCTTGACATCCTAGTATCATTCATCTTATTCTTAGACTAGCTGTGGTTCCATCCACTAGGAGGTGTGTTGTCCACCTTGCACCAGAAGATTAAGTTTCCACATGATGAGGGTGTGGTTACTATTATAGCTGATGATGAGGTTGTCATAGCCTACATCAGAGAGGATATCCATCTCATGACTGGTTTTCAACTCACTACCATCAGAGAACCTAAGTCATACTCATACCAATCAAGTCCTGTCATGGAGAAGATGCTTTGTAACATGAACTTCATTTTTGATAAGGGTTTGGGCCAGTACCAACAGGGTTTGATGGAGTTCAATATTCCTATAGTCATGTAGAAGGAGAGATATTGTATTGGATTTGATCCCTATACTTTGAGTAAGCTGGAAGAATGCAAAATAGTTACCTTTATTGTCACACCCCCGACCCCAACTCACGAGGATGCGACAAGCTCCCGTAGCATAACCGTCGCCCGCCCGTCTCAGGCAAACAACGACTATACCACAAGGGAAGCTGACCTACTAATGCTCGTATAAGAAATCCAAACAACATAAAGATAATATAAATACAAACCAAAATAAAACCCTGGATACATTAATACAAGGATTCTTATACATAGTATATTTAGTATACTGCCAATTCTAATACAAAAGGCCTATGCACAAATATACAACAGAACAGGAGTCCCTCCAGAAGTCCAAGACACGCCCAACTGCTGTACCTCTAGCCCCGGTGCTCGCCCTCTAAACTCGGACCTACGATCATCAAATGACAATCGCTGAGAATACATCTCAGTGGTGATAGGAACACAAATCACATATACCATATACACATCCATGCATTCAAGCATACGTACAACATGCAAACGCATACGGCTCAAAGCCAATCAACACACAGGCACACAGCCAAGCAATAGGCACATAGCCCTATACATACGGCACACAGCCAATCAACAGGCATACAGCCAAACCACAGGTACACAGCCCCATACATACGGCAATCTCTGCCCAACCGGACATCCATATCGCATCTCACAATAAGAATGCCCGATCAACAACATACGATGCACTCGCCCTCAATTTGGTGCGTCTCACACTCTTCGCCCGTGCGGAGGGCATCTCACCCCCGTATTACTAATTAATACTGGCACCTCTCACACCAGTAGGAGCATCTCACCCCCTAATTGATAGATACCGGTACCTCTCGTACCGCGACACAGTACGTATCATCACAACGCCACCCTTATAGCATCCCCTCACCATGCAATGCGATGCCAACAATAAATACGCATACACATGCCATATACCAATACTATAAGGCAAACATCTACCAATCCCAAGGTATGTTCCTTCCCGGAACTCCTAGCCACAAATACGTTCCTTCTCGGAACCAATAACCACAATCACACGCATCAAAAGCATGCACAAGCATAATCATTGGGAATTCAATCCCCAAGCATCAGTTCACGGTATCACCAATCCGAAACACAAGGATACAAGCCCCATTCAACAAACAGAAGGCATAAAACATAGCCCATAGCACAAACGTTAAGCCTCTAGCACAAACCTGAAAAGAGAAGACTGCTAACTCTCGCTCTCGATCACCATGCTAACCTGCTCTAGCCTTAGCTTCTAGCTCTCGCCCTGTCTCGATGCTTAGCAACCCCTCTCCGGTGAGTGTTTAGGGTTTAGGGACGTTTTAAGGGTTTAAGGAAATAAAACATAAGAAAAAGGCTTGGTTTCTGCTGTTAAAAAGCCCATTTTAAGTCGTGTACGCCCATACCGGTCTTAGTACGCCCGTACCAACTTAAAAAGCCTGACAAACTCAACTCCTGCGAGCAACGGTACGGCCGTACCACCTTTTGGTACGCCCGTACGGCCACCCAAAGCCTGACAAACCTATTTTCCTGCGAGTTGACGTACGCCCGTACCATCTATTGGTATGCCCGTACGCCAAGCAGAAGCCCTAGCCTCCTTGACTCCCCTGTCTCGTACGGCCATACAGCCTCCCCGTACGCCCGTACCACTCCCCAAACTCCTCTTCTCACTCTCAAACGCACTCCTCGACTACCTGAAACACCTCCTAACCAAAGTAAACATGCATGCCATCATGCACACACCGAGCACACATGCAAATACACATCCAAGATGTCATCATGACGTACATACGATCATAGAATACATAGCACATATGCAAGCAACACATGTATACATACACGTATACATCCAATCATGCATACAAAACTACTCAAACTCCTAGGGGGTCAAACGCGGGCGTAACATTTGACTTACATCTGGAACAGCTAGATGTGAAAACATCTTTTCTTCATGGAGATCTTGAAGAAGAAATTTATATGCTCCAACCAGAAGGTTTTAAAGAAAAAGGAAAGCAGAACTTGGTTTGCAGGTTGAACAAATCTCTATACGGTTTAAAACAGGCGTCGAGGTGTTGGTATAAGAGATTTGATTCCTTCATCATGAGCCTTGGATACAACAGACTGAATTCAGACCCTTGTGCATATTTCAAGAGGTTTGGTTATGATTTCATCATCTTGCTGTTGTATGTGGATGACATGTTGGTAGCAGGCCCCAATAAAGATCATATTGAAGAGTTAAAGGCGCAGTTGGCTAGGGAATTTGAAATGAAGGACTTGGGACCAGCAAACAAGATTCTAGGGATGCAAATTCACCAAGACAGAAGCAACAAGAAGATTTGGCTTTCTCAGAAAAATTATTTAAAGAAGGTTTTACGACGCTTCAACATGCAAGACTGTAAGCCAATTTCTACCCCACTTCCTGTTAGTTTCAAGTTATCCTCCAGTATGTGTCTTAGTAATGAAGAAGGAAGGATGAAAATATCTCGAGTACCGTATGCATCAGCAGTGGGAAGTTTAATGTTCGCGATGATTTGTACACGACCAGACATTGCACATGCAGTGGGATTAGTGAGTCGGTATATGGCGAATACTGGCAGAGAGCATTGGAATGCAGTGAAGAGGATCCTGAGATACATTAAGGGGACCTCAGATGTTGCTATGTGTTATGGGGAATCAGACTTTATTGTCAGAGGATATGTTGACTCAGATTATGCAGGTGATCTTGATAAAAGCAAATCCACAACAGGATATGTGTTCACACTTGCTGGCGGAGCTGTAAGCTGGGTATCAAAACTGTAGTCAGTTGTGGCAACTTCAACAACAGAAGCAGAATATGTAGCAGCTACACAAGCTAGTAAAGAAGCAGTATGGTTGAAAATGATAATGGAGGAACTCGGGCACAAACAAGAAAAGATGGTTATGTTTTGTGACAGTCAGAGTGCCTTGCATTTTGTAATGAATCCAGCTTTTCATTCCAAGTCAAAGCACATACGAGTCCAGTATCACTTTGTTCGTGAGAAAGTGGAAGATGGCACGGTGGATATGCAGAAAATTCATACTAAAGACAACCTGGCAGACTTTATGACAAAGGCAATTAACACTGATAAGTTTGTGTGGTGTCGATCTTCTAGTGGCCTGACAGAAACATAAGCAACATGAAAAGACAAGGATGAAAGAATGGTGTGAAGATCTGATTGATCCTCAATCAAATCTTCAAGTGGGAGATTGTCAAAGTAAAAAGTTGTGGGCGCCGTAAAATAAGAAAGAAGGAGGGGAGGAGCCACAAATTATGAAAAGTAATTATTTATATTTAAAAAAGGGTCAGAAATTGTGTGCATACGCGCAAATCTCCTGCCTATAAATAGGCAGGAGATGTTAAGGCATTTTCATCCTAAAATCATATATCCACGAGAGAAAAACATAGAGAGGAGAGAAAAGAAAAATATTTGAGAGTTTTTGATTCGTGTTGTAATTCCAAATTATTTTCTTTTCAATAAAATTCTTCGATCTTTTGTCCGTGGTTTTTACCCTAATTTGTTTAGGGGTTTTCCACATAAATCTGTGTGTTCTATTTTTATTTTTTCAAATTTTAGCTACAATCCTACTTTATCCGGTCTGTATTTTTCAACATAAACAGAGGTGTTTTGTTCTCTTTGGTTTGGATTATGAGATAGGTGTAGCTAATTCTACCAGCAATGCCGTTGCCATTATTGGTAATACAATCTCCTTGGTCATCTTCCTCTTGCTGGCTCCCAAGTTATATTGCTTGTGAAAGAAGAAAGGCATTAACGATGACGATCACGAAGACAACAGCAACAGATTTCAGTTTCATCCTCATTTACTTCGTGGTAAATTGCTTGTTATGGGTCTTTTATGGTCTACCAATTATCAAACCTAATAGACTTGCTGTTGTCACTTCTAATAGCTTCGGTTTTGCAATGGAAACCTTCTATCTAGCAACATTGTGCTATTGCGACAGACAAAACAAAGGGCGTTGGATCGTCGTCGTAAGTCTCGCCACGGAAGCGATGCTTATGGCGATCATAGCTACCACCTTGGTAGAATTCCACAGCCGGGAGAAAAACAAAAGAGCTCTATTAGTGGGTGGGTTATGCGTCTCCTCCAGTGGGGTAATTACAGCTGCCATGAAGAAGGTGATTGAAACGCAGAATGTGGAAGTGATGCCATTCAATCTGTCGCTTGCAAAATTGGCTAATGCCTGCATTTGGACGGCTTATGCACTGATCACAGGGGATCCAGTTGTGTTTTTTGGCTATGGAATTGAAGCACTCTACAGCTTGGCTCAACTCGTACAAGCCTGAGAATGATGTTGTCAAGCCGTCTAAGATCTATCCACATGCTCCCGGATAGTCGTCCAAAGATTATATTTGAATCAACCTCGAACTAAATTCTCTAAACATTAACAAAATCTTAATTTTTATTTAAAAAATAAAAAATTTATTAATAAAAAAATTATATTCCATAAATGTTTATATTTTTCTATTAATAATTAAATTAAAAATATTTTTATAAATTTATATGATTATAAATTAATGAGATTTATTTATTAAATGAACTTGATTAAAAAACTTAAATGAATTTTTATCAAATTGAGTTTTAAATAGCTCATAAACGTCTCCAGCTATTTACATTTCTAAAAATGAAATGATTTATGATTACAAATATTTTTTAATTTCTTAATTTTATAATAAAATCAATATAATTATGTGAAGAATTTAAATATTATATATGTTATTGGAAACTACAATAATATTAATTTATAAAACCATATTATATATTTTTTTTATGAATGATTTCATTATAATATTTTAAAAGTTATTTAAATTAAATATATTTATTTAAATTTATCTTTTTGTACCATTATAAATCTTATAACAGAAATATCTATAAATTAAATAATAGCAAAAAATACTTAATCAACTATAATTATGTTTTAAAATTAAAGTGATTTAATTATTTTTCTAATTTTCAGGCA
Source organism: Dalechampia spathulata (assembly GCA_948192965.1). Lineage (NCBI taxonomy): Eukaryota > Viridiplantae > Streptophyta > Magnoliopsida > Malpighiales > Euphorbiaceae > Dalechampia > Dalechampia spathulata. Next base: position 12,263 of record CANYBF010683225.1, read on the forward strand.
ATATCATTAAAATTAAAACCAATGGAGAGAGAATTCGATAAGGACAGATTTGTAAAACTGAAAACAAAACTCACATGATTAAACAATTGTCAGCCGTCGGATGGATCAACGGATATTTGATAAATCGTGATTAGCTTCTCTGCGACAGCTTCAGCGAAACCCTAGCTGTAGCAGTCTCTGTTTCCTAAGCTTTGCAATTGTTCGTCGTCGGTTGCCAAAATGGGTATCTTTCTCTTTTATTTCCCTGATTGTTTCTTCTTTAATTTGTCCGTTCTAATTATACTTGCGATATTATTTTGGTTCCGTTCAATATCTTCATGACATTGTTGTAATGGCGTAAATATTATGTTTTGATTGGTTGATTAGGTATTTCTCGTGATTCTATGCATAAGAGAAGAGCCACTGGTGGCAAGAAGAAGGCTTGGAGAAAGAAGAGAAAGTAAGTTTTATCTTTTCTGAGTTCCCTTTTCTTTCATCCTTTTCTGATTATGGAATTTCGATCTTTATCTGTTTCTTATTTGCCACTTCAAGAGAAAATTATGAGTGATTCTTATTTTATTTTCATGATGTTTTTACATTCTATCTGTGGCTTCAATATATGGGTTGTATTATGTTTGAAGATTTGTTCTATGTACATAAATAGTTGTTTTTGATTTCATCTTCATCCTTTTTCACTGACGTTGAAGCTTTTTTAGCTTATAATTCATCAATTCAGATTGATTTGTAGTCTCAAATAATGAAGGGTTTTCTGTAACTTTTCTATGCAGGTATGAGCTTGGAAGGCAGCCTGCAAACACTAAATTGTCTAGCAACAAGACTGTGAGGAGAGTTAGGGTTCGAGGCGGAAATGTGAAGTGGCGAGCTCTGAGGCTTGATACTGGAAACTACTCGTGGGGTAGTGAAGCAGTTACTCGAAAGACCAGAATTCTTGATGTGGTGTACAATGCGTCGAACAATGAGCTTGTTCGTACTCAAACTTTGGTAAAGAGTGCCATTGTTCAGGTCGATGCAGCACCTTTCAAGCAATGGTATCTTCAGCATTATGGTGTTGACATTGGTCGCAAGAAGAAAACTGCTGCTGCCAAAAAGGAAGGAGAGGTAGAAACTTAAGAGTTATGTATTTAAGTTCAAACATGGCAATTTGCCTATCTGGCCATTTATTTTCTTCTGTTGATTGGTTTAATATGATACTTTAGCTGTCCTCTGATTTGCCAACGTTGTTTGTTGATTGATAGGAAGGTGAAGTTGCTACCGAGGAAGTGAAAAAGAGCAATCATGTCTTGAGAAAGCTGGAGAAGAGACAACAGAATCGTAAGCTTGACCCACATATCGAAGAACAATTTGGCGGTGGCCGACTATTAGCTTCTATCTCATCACGACCTGGTCAATGTGGCCGTGCTGATGGGTCTGTACTTTCTCCTGCTCTCTTTTTGTTATTTGCTTCTATATGTGCACAACCGTTTGCATTGGAATGTTATTATGGAGCCCCATATAACGTTTCCTTTCTGCAACATTCGTAATCATAGTTGGTCTAGATGTCAGATGATCTGATTATTTATGACCCGTCTGAAGATTTCATCCTTGCCGGTGAGAATCTTTGGAATTTAAATTCGGCCTTGGTTCAAGCCCGGTATAAATAAAGATCTGGAATTTATATGAGGGCTCTGAAACGGGGAAATAAATCAATCAAATCCAAGAAGCTGTTTGGAAGCACAGCTTGAAGTACTTTAGTACTTGGAACATGTTTCCATCCACATTCGTGGATCTATTGTTGTAAGACATTCCAGTCATATCTATAATCTAATTTTGCTGGCAGGTACATTTTGGAGGGCAAAGAGCTGGAGTTCTACATGAAGAAGCTCCAGAGGAAGAAGGGCAAGGGAGCTGGTGCTGCCTAAAAATTTTGTAGTTTGAACTTGACATTAGGATTGAACTTTATTTAATCTTCCCCTTAATTGTTGTCTTTGTGTTTGGATTAGATTTAAAGTCTCTCTTTTTCCAGATGAGCAATTGAACCGGATTTTGTTGGGCTTTATACTTGGAATGACATCAGCTCCTTTTGTTTTATATTTTTGCATGCAATGGCCATTACATGTTTTATATTTTATATTTTTCCAGGTTCCCTACCAAGCTTGAGGCTAGTTGTGGAAATTTTCTTTTGTATAAGACGGTGGTTCTTGAAAGTTGCAAGGCAAATTCCTACACTTTCTAGGTGGCGGACCAATGACACTTTTTATTCTCTTTTCATACTCTATGAACATGTGTTTGTTTTGAATAGTCATTGCCGGGGCAATGACCTGCTACGGTTCTGCTCTTTAATCATAAAAAATTATCATGCTAAAAACAGAGAACAAATAGTTCTGTTAATTTGGTCAGGTAGAGGAGATTTTGTACAAGAGGTTTTGTGCAACTAAGCCAAATTTTGCGACTTGGGTTATAGTCCAAGCTGATAAAACACAAAATTCCATACGCAACTTAGGCCGTCTATTTCTACTCGGAGATTCACTGGCTACCTACTTGTTTTAATTCAGCAATTTCTTTGATAACTTGATTTTTGTCTTCCTCGAATTGCTGGTCTTCTGCAACAGACGAACTCAGATATTTCAGCAAAATGATGAGTGAATAATGCTTGAAACTGAAGATGTCTGTAGGATGTTATACCTTTATCCAGTTTGAAGTCGGCCAAGAAACGCAGAAGCTTGCTTCTATTGGCAATTAGTATGCTGACAATTTCAGGAGGCTTATTTTGATTGGCAGCAAATAGCTATCATGGAGTGAATGTCATACACATCAAAAAGAAGAAGAAAAACATCCCGTATGTAGTTCAAGTAATTAAAAATGCACTGAAATCCAAGTCGGTACCTTGAACACGTGAAAGGCATCTATCTTGATGTTCTTGCTGGACTCCTGAAATGGAACACGAGAACGGGAGAATTAAATGCGTAGGCCTGTATATGCTTGGTAAGAGTACATGCATCAACCAAGTGGATTGGGATGACATAAAAGATTGTAATGGCCACGCAGTGCTTGTTTTCACTCTTCAGGAACTTCATCAAGCATGAAAGTAAAAATTAGGTACTCTAGATAGTCCAAAATGAGCAACATACCCTTAAAAGATTCATCAGAATACGCAGGTTATCTTTTGAGCTCACATATCGTACCATGACAGAGGTGTTTGATCGATCGAGTAAAATTTCACCCAACAGCTGAAACAAATTAGCTGAAAATGTCATTTTAAGCTCTGATCTTAGATAAACTATTCCACGCACACGCATTATCATGCAAGATACAAGTTAGTTTAGCTTATGCTTGCAAGATCAAAATATTGGTGGCATAAAAATAAGAATAGAATGTGTGACGAAATACCAAGTGAAACAAGTTCAATACAAAATACATGTGCAATGGTTTCAAATCCAAACGTCAGCAGGACACTGTATTCAAGTACTTGTATTTGTTTAAGAGGACCGTACTCCTCATGCTGAATAACATAAACAGGATAATGCTCCTGAAAAACGGATAAGAAGGTAGCAATGTATGGGTTTCATTTCTGTGCCAACGATGCTATGTGATTGAAGGTGAAAAACTTTCACACATCTAAATGTATTAAAGTTTGTTAATGGCCCAAAACAATCGTGCGTGAGATTAAGCTTTAAACAGGCCATGCTGCTTGAAATTCATTAGGATACAAGTGAAACAAAACAATGCATCATAATACCTTAATAGCTTGTCGTTTGGTGATGTAATTTTCAGATTCTAGCAGCTTGGAATTAAAATCCTGAAAAAACTAGAACAAAAAAGAAATGGAGAAAAGTCAAATTTCCATCAAAGAAATAAAAAGTTGACATCGGAATCCCACCCCCAATCTGAAGCTTTAAAATTCAGATTCCTGGACCTTTAGCAATAAAACTACAAAATAAAATTTAAAGAGAATCACAACTACAATGAAAATGAATGCTTCTAATCCACTCTAAGTCACTCATCTCATTCGCAGCCAAATTTACTTGTTGAATTTAAGCGCAAAAATCAGTCAATTCCGGGCCCATTTTCTTCAAACACTTTTCACTAAAAAGATGTAGAATTAACCTCCAATTTCCCCGGCCTTTAAACCAGAGTGGAAACAGCATTAACGCATAAAAGCAGTGCAAGTATACCATCTCTGAACATACCCAGTCATAATTTTTTAAAAGAAATCCTGAAACTGTAGATTTGTGCCTGGTCAGAAGCTCCTGGAACAAAAATTTTTGTAATACAATCAGATTACTTGTAAGAAGTAAAATTTCAAATGGAAAGATTAAAATTAAGCAAATCATATGGTTAACCACAAATTAAGCCTATAAGAGAAGATGATACTGAAACAAATTATATGGTTAAGTCCATGTCTATCATTTCTAAAGGATGCAACGCATAAATGCATTAAGTGCAGCAATTTCAATTTGATTGTTTCTCTAGTAATAAAAATTCATCAACATTCAAATTCTTAGTAACCAACGAGAGAACTCAAACAAGAACAATGAAAGCCTCATTCTTTTTACAAGAATGTAAGGAAAAACGGAAGAACAACTCAACCTTAAAAGTTGCTGTAGCATCTGCTGCAATATCAAAATTTGGTAGCTGAATGTAGTTAAAGAACTTCTTTATGTGCTCTGATTCCAAGACATATCTACAAAAAGTGTAAAAAGATGTTTTAGAAAATGAACGCAAACCAGCAGTTGAACAAATTTTGAAATCAATTGACCTAGAGATCAAATCTCCTCTAGTACTCCAAAGATGAAAGAAACAGCCCACATGCACAAGATGCAGTTGATTATTCTTTCAGACAACTCACTTTGCAATGCTTTGATGACGAATGCACTCCCTCAGCATGGCACCATAATGCAAAGCGAGATCTACATTTTCATACCTGCTTGCAACTTCAACATAAGTAACATATCCTTGAAACTAAGTAGAAAATCAACTAGACAGTCATCAAATGCGTAAGAGATGTTTTTACAAAAACCTTAACCATAAAACTCAACAGCAAGCAATTACCAAATTCATCTAGAGATAGCAACAGAACTTCGACAACTATTAGTTACATTCCTTATGTTACAAATGAAAATGTTACTTAAATTGTCACTTAAATTGTCCACACTTGATGTATGTGCGTAACCGAATGCTCAACTCTCAAAATGAACAAGTTCAATGCACTCAAATACATCTGATGCATTCCCAGAAAATCTTTGGACGCTGCACAGATATGATCATTTTACAAAACACCACACCATTATAATAGAGAGGGCACAAGACCGAACCTCAAAGAACCTGATGTAGGCCCCAAGAAGTGCTCACGCTATGACATATAAAGCTCCCAAAAGAAGCTCTGTACCACGAACGAATACAAACACAAATTTCTAAATGAAATTGACTAAACTCAATGTCAAGTTTCCACAAAGATGCACATTCTAAAAATTATTGGGAGAATATAAGGGAAAGAAAGAGGCAAAAACTGCAATAGCTAACAACACCAACATGATATATGCTATGATAAGGACATGTAAATGATACTTGAATTAGTAAATATTAGAGAATTAAAACAACGAAACCGAAAAAATCAAGGCTTCCACAGGGAGAATCTTACCCAGATATCAAAGTATCAATAACACCTAAGTTAGCTTCCAAGTAAGAAGAAGCGATCATTCGACTTTGAACTAGTTGCCTCTGCAAATTTGCAACTACCTGGGTAGCATCTCTACGTGCCTACGAAAAGAACTCAATATGACAAGTAGCACAATGAGAAATGCAAGACGGAACAAGCCATAATAACAATAACAGTAACCCGAATTCATAATAATCCCACAAGACTTGATGTATGTTAATTTTAATTCACCTCCAAATTAAGTTTTGGAAGAAAGTCAATGAGAAGATTCATGGTATCATCTTTGAAGAATTCCTGAGTCAATTGCGAACAAGCTTCAGGTACAGGTTCATGTTCACTGCTACCATAAAGAATCAACTTCAATTCTCGTATATGCTTATTCAATTCTTCCATCTGCAGAAATAAAAAAAAAAATCCTAAACTAGATTACCACATTACATAAATAAAATTCTACAATTACATGAAAAAAAAACTTATATTTTTTCTTCCTTATGTAAATACCTCACAGAAAAACAGAAATCTAAACAAAAATGAAAGGCATGCAAACAAAGTCATGCAGTATAGCATTTTAAAAAAGAAAGAGAAAAAGGAACCTTGTCGTCGTGTTTGGAACCGCCACTGGTAGTGGCGCCATTGAGTGACAAGAGAAGGGTTCGAGTTTGTCTGACAATTTCAGCAGAAGATTTGGGTTTGGACTTGAAAAACCCTTTCATTCGTGCTCTGAAATTTTAGGGTTGTGGATGAAAATTTTAATAATTTTAAAATATGAATGAAGAAAGGATTAAACTGAAGTAACTATAAATGGGAAGTCTGTCGTCCATCTTTTTATTTTTTATTATTTATTATTTGTTATTATTATTGTTGGTGTCTGGGAAAGCAACAACAACTGTCAAGAGATCGAAACCCCCCAACGGATAATCACATGCCTTTCTTTTTCTTTTAATTTTCTTTATATTAAGAATAAAATGACAAAAACAATAACCTTTTTTTTCATCATTTTATTTCTAACATAATAATAAAATTCACACCAAACATACTTTATAGAATATTGCAAGTATGTGTGATTTACGAGCAAGTTGGGCTGAATCTTTTTTGGATAAATATCAAATAACAAGTGCTTTTACAGGCCATCCATGGCTGTGATCAGAGAAATTTCGTGCAGAAGAAGTGTTTTCTCGTGAAAATCATAAAGATAAAAGTTTTCAGATCTCAAAATCTTAGATCAATATAACCTCCTGATGTCTCGTATCAGAGATTTTATAATATGTCCAATAATCATTCAATCTACAAAATTGGATTATACTAGTCATGAAAATTATTTGAGAATTGACATAACTTGTAATATTAGCACATCAGCCAGAGAATGAGGTGAAATTTGTTGATAAATAAGAGGATCAGACCACAAGAAGTTATATGAACATGGACCCAACCCCCCACGAGGAATGAGGAATAAAGGGGGAGTTTGAATTGTTGAAGAATTCGTTATGGTGGAGAACGATTCGTGTAAATATGGCAAACTGCATCCTAAGTAAAGAAAACTCGAGGCGTCGTTTTCTCGCTGAAACAAATGGTTGAAGATGACTGCTTTTACTCTCCATGGAATCGTCATGCCACGGTCAGCACATCCACATCCACATCCACTGCGTATTTCCATCACCACGGATTGCAAGGTATTCATGCCAAGTGCACCAAGAGAGAAGCATCGACCAGGCTCTTAGCAACTAGATAGGATTTGCTTTCCCCTTCCTTTTCACTGCCACGAAACCCGCATCGAAATCCAGATGAAAGCCGGGAGCTTCAACATCCGAGGCTTTTCATTATTCCGGCGAGTTTGTTCACGACAGCTTCCGGATCGGCATATGATCCAGCAAGATTAATAGCATGGTATTCCAACCCTTTCCACTGGGCAATCAATTGAAAATGTGGACGTCTGAACTGGCTACTGATTATCTCCAGAATTACTGTTTTTGGTGTTGCAGATACTATATGAGTAAGACCAGCACCATGGGCACCGATGATAACTGAAGCCTCTTGTATGGCTCGTACTTGATCCTTCAGAGGCATGTGGGCAAACAATCCATTCACGAGGTTTAATTTGCACGCGAAATGATTGACGGTCCACTTTTGTATCGAATTGAATACTTCTTGTTCATTGCTTAGTCGCGATTCAACTCTACCAACATGACGTGGATGGGCTAAATAATTTTCGCGTCTGACAAAGAGGATATTATGACTGGAAACAGGCTTTTCAGAACCATGTCTATTGACAGAGAAGCCAAAAGCTGTTCTAATCATTTCTCCAAATTCAGACAATCGAGCTGTTTTTCTGTCATCAGGTTTTTGCCAAAGATCATGTGCAGATGCACCCCAACAGTTTATTTCTTCACTTAGTCCCTTAAAGAGTGCAGTCTCATATCCCAAAGGTGCAAGAACAACATGGCGAAAACAAACTGATCCGGAGAAGTTTTTAGCATATCTAAGACTTGAAAACAATGCTCTCCATGTTTCTTCCAGAGGTGCCTAAATTTTTCAAGCATGTTAGTGGAACAGGCGAAAGCTTCTAACAAAGACGAGCAAATTCAAGAGAAGAGAGGATGAAAGAAACCCCAGGCAGGCTATACATGTATAATGGATCCTATTTGCAATTCCGAGCATTTTAGTTGAATAAAGCCCCACAATTCTGATGCTTTATCCAGGCCACATTCATGAAACCAATACAAAAGGAACATGCAAGTGAATGTGCTCATTCAACCTAGGCTCAAGAAGTTGAGGATTGCTACTACTTATATCTCCTCTACAACAAGAAGAATGTATGGTAAATGGCTACTGAAGAAAAAACCATCCACAGCAGATTGAGCATAGAAAATTAGATGTCTGTTCAAACAGCCAAATACACAGGAATACAACAAACAGTTACTCAGGAAAAGAGAAGAGAAATGGAATTGGCAAGGACTTCTTACAATGCTGAGCATGTTCAGAAATGTCTTTCAGACACCAAATACAGAGGACGAATACAAAATACAACTCTCCAGTAAAAGTAAAGGCAAGTAGAATCAAGCACAATATCTTCCACTAAGAACATATAGCTATCAATATTTTTAATAGAAAATTCACCTAGGAGAAGAAACTTTTTGAACAGATCTTAAAAGAAGCAATCATTTGGTTGTTCAGAAGTTGGAACTATTATCTCTTGGAGGAAACCTTATCTTTAGTTATTCACAAAACTTTACGACAGTTCCTTACATTTAACCACGTATGAAATATTGGCGTTTGGCATAAAAAGTTTCATACAAATTATGGAATTGTTAACAAATCTTAAGCAAATGTATTTGGTTTCAATGAGTTTGCATGTTATTATATAATACACAAGATATAAATTTCCACAAAAGAAATAAACAAGCATATTCTTAAACTTACCCTATTTGAGTCTCTCTAGAAAACACCAAGCTCTCTTTTCTACACATTTATGTTCTCTATTTTCAAACATCTACTTTTTAATGAGAAAAGAATTAGAAAAAAACAAGGAAGCTAATTCAAGAAAAGGGGTCAGCTAAGCAAAAAGGGAGCACGTACCCTGCAATGACCATCCACAAAAATCAAATGTGGTCGATAAGGCAACTCTGTGACTCTTGAAGACACGTATGCACTATACCAATCCGTAATGGTGTGAAAAAGATTTGCATATTCAAATCGTGTAACAAGAATTGCTGGCTCCTCAATCCACTGTGAAGCAAAGTGATTGCTGTCAGAAACAAGCATGACAAATGAAACATAAAATATACAAACTGACAACTAGAATGAAACCAAAAAAAATCAAACTGACAAAGAAATTGGCAAAGGAATCAAAGCTATCACTCCTTAACCACATATTGGTAATATACTTCGTCTGAAATTTAATTATCTGACTTAAAGTTTCTCCAAAATAATTGCAACAAACTGCTTCCAGTCATTCAGGATATCAACAGCACCTAAATCCATAACTAACGATTATAATTCCTTGCATCACCTCCAAGCAACTAGTAACATTAACGTGATCAGTTCACTGATTAATGATTCTGACAAGTTTAGGCATACATTAGTCCTTGAAGAAAAGACTAGTTGAATCCAAATCAAAGGAAATAATTCAAAATTTTTCACCTAATCATCAACATGAATCCACCTGACAACTACAGCGGCAAAGGAATCAGATATAATAAATTTTCTCATTGGTTTAATTTGTAACATAAAATCATGCTTCAATGGTAATAAATCTGAATCAATAAACAGTTTGCTCCAGTGCTTCCAGTTGAGCAGAATCTCATACTAAATCAACAACCATAAAATACTAATACTTCACCTAAAACCATGCAATTAAATTCGAATCAAAAGAAATTACTCTGAAACTTCTTTTTGATAAACTTCTAAACTAACAACAATGAAACTCCAGATTTAGATTGTGTTTGACAATAGTGTTTTATGCAATGGTTAAATCAAATCACCATTCTTTTAAATTATATTGTTAGTAATAGTTAAAATAAATTAATATTTAGAGAGTAAATAACTAATTGATGAAAAGCTAATCCTTTTAGCTTTTAAATGAAGTAAGAGCTTTTCTTATTTATTTTGAGTATTTCTATTTGAACTTCAAATCAATATTTAAAACAACTAAATATTAATAACTAATTAGTACTATAACTATTATTTTATCGAATAGGACCTTAAGCATATAACTATCTATAAAATCATCATCAACAATATTTTATTTTTATCCAAATCATCATCGTTAAAATTAATACTTCTAAAGGGTATGATTTTATGATAATCATCATCCCGACATTTTTTTTTTTTCTTGACTATCTACTCTCTTGTTCTCATTTCCAATAGCAATTAGTACGTTTAAATGTCTGCATGACAGGAAAAAGAAAAAGACAAATTCCGACCATAACATTACTTAAATCACTTGAAGAAACTAGAAAGCCTACTATTAACCAGTTAGCAAATAAAAGAAATCCTCACAACTTTCCTCAGAAAAATCCTGATGCAATACACTAATTCAGAAAACTACCAATTAAATCCACAAAAACCTTAATCACATCGCAACTTGAAACTCCACTCCATATGAAGTAAACTGACAATTGGATTGGCCACAGAATCATCACGTATGATTAATGTACAATTATATCACTCCCAAACAATCTGGATCTCAATATATCTAGTTAATAAATGAAAAAATCAATTCCGGCAAACTAGTAAGCCTAATAAATTCACCACAGCAGTTATTAGATCTAAATCAATAATTTTTTTAAATAAAAGGAAAAGAAAAAAAACCCTAACCTGATCGCACTGAAACTCCTGATGATCAACAACACGGATGGAGCCGATCAAACCACGCATAGTATGACTCATAATCTGTCCTTGCGGAACATATCTATCCAAAAAATCGGCATCAACAAGCAGCTTTCCGTTTTTTTTTTTGTTTTGATTTCCGGATAATATCTGAAACGCACCGTTTTCAAACTCAGGTAACTCGTCATCTTCGCGTCTACCGATGACCTCCACTATAGTCTCACCACCACTGGACATTTTTATCATCTCCGGCGCCATCCGTATGCTTCCTCCTTCACAAATCGAACTCCTAAGCGTTTCACTGAAGTGACACCTGAACCATCCGCCGCGATTTGCAGGGGAAAGCACATCGATACGGCTAGTAAATCCATTGCCGAAATAAGATTCACACGAGCGGGAAGACGCGTCAGTATCTCGAATCCAAGGAAGATAAGAGGGCAGTATAGGCCAAGGCTTCAGGTAACTAAAATTAGAGTGATTATTATCATGATTATCTCCAAGGAAATGGCGATCTGTGTCGAGTGAGGTAGTGTGGCGGCTACTGCTTAGCTCAGCAGGTGGCCGGTCACGGCGGTTGCTGTGGCGGTGAAAACGAGGAGAGGAAAAGTAGAAGAAAAATGAGATGGAATTAAGGAAGAAGAGAAGAAGAGCGATCTTTAAAAGGATTGAATGAGTCCTTTTCATGGCTTCTCTGATTGTCAGCAACTTGAAAAACCCCAACGGAGATTAAGGAATTGACTGAGCTGAGGATTTCTCCGAAATTTCACCGCATTTCGCGGTCAGCGGCTGCGTGCTTGCCTAGTCTGTCTTTCTTTCTTGCGTGAATTCCAAACAGCCCCCTTTCTGCTGGTCCTCCACTGAATTATAATATACATTTTCATGAATTTTATGGGATTCATACAACATTTTACTGAATTTAAATGAAAACTATACAAAGAAAAATTCCAAATTCGTAAATATATGAATTTCACCATTTTTGGTTCTACAATATATTAAAATCTACAGCCACCTTCCCATCCAATAACATCTCATCCATTTTTATATGCTAATTCATAATTAATGGTTATATTTAACTGGTCGTGTAAAATTTTGAAACTGACTATGGAATTTAAATTAATTGTATAATATAAAACGTTAAAAATCATAATATTATCTTTATCCCTAAATACTAACATATTTGAAAAATTACCAACCATAAATTAAAAAAATAATATTTTAATTTAATTAAAATACTAAATCTTATCCAGAATACTGTTACATTACTTGAAATGTCATTAAGGAATATGGGAGAAAGGATTGTAATGGCTGAACTAACCAGACAACAGTCGATCGGAAAACTGCTCGTTAGATATCATCGCCGCTGTTCAGATCAAAGTTGAGAATTATTTTCAAAAAATAATTTATCTCAAGAAAAATAAAATAGGTGTGGTGCCCATTGATTATGCCCAAAATGAATACGATCATTAGATCTAAACCCCGCTACTCGTTTTCTTTTTAACCAGCTACCTGTAAGGTAATTATTTTTATTGGATCTTTTTCTTGAATTAGGAACCATCAAAATTTGCTCTGTCGATCGGATGAAAGTGTCTCGAATTATGAAAGCAACGGAAGGAAATCCAGAGACGCTTTGACAGCTTGAAAGAAATTTATGATGATCAATCTGTATCATGCAAGATGAAGTAGTTGGTTAGGATACTGTAGAATTACCTTGATATTGTTGCGGAGAAATCCTTGATTTGCAGAAAAGACGAAGATGCTGTGTTCGACGGTGAAGCTCTTGTAATTTCGTAACTAGGATTCAACCTTGAGAAGAAATTCAATTTTGATCGTACAAGTCAAGAGAGACTTGCAGAAGACTTCGACTTCAAAGATGATATTAACATAATAATAAGAAAAAAGGCAACAAAGGAGGAAAATGAGGGCAGGAAACGAAAAGAGCTGCTAAAAGAAGATGATAATTGGGTACTGGGCAGAGTGCTTCGCTTTAAACTAAAAACCCGCAATTTCAGGAACTTGGGCAAATATTTACATCTTTACCGGAATTTCTTTCCCTTGGTATCCAAACTACCACGCCATTTTTTTTTTATTTCTTTTAATTTTTTATTTTCAAAAATATTATTTTTATTTTTATTTTTATTTTATTATTTTTGTAATATGTTTCCGGAAGCATGTTTTTATAAATTAATATTTAATATTTAATATATATTTAAATGATATCTTTTTATATATTATAAATATATATATAATATATTTTTTCAATATTTTAAAAATTTTTTATATTTTTGAAAAAAAACAAATGAACCAATATTTAAAAATTAAAATAATTAAAAAATAAAATAAAAAATTAAATCAAATCAAATCAAACTAAATTCAATTAATATTTAATTTTAAAATTTTAAAATGGCTAAAAATTAACTTCAATTTTATTTTAAATTTGTTATATCATCTTTTAAAAAATAAAATTACCTGTAAATCAAGGCTAAAAAAACAAAGGATATTAGTGTCAACTAACACCGTGTCATTTCATTACCTTCAGTTCTAAGGCATGTCTGAATCAAGACTTAAAAAACAGATGCACGGCTAATTGTTCCACAACGACCCCTAACAGTTTCCGTTTGTTAAGTCTTTTGTTCTTTTTCTATGTAACAAAATCATATTATTACAATTTATTTTAAGATAAAAAAAATACTTATTATTTTTTTTTGAAATGAAGAAAACATTTATAAAAATAATGATTAATCTAGCAATAGCTTTTTTTGGAATAAATAAATAAATTATACATCGATAATAATCCTGTAATGATTTTGTCTAAATTTAAACTGCATAGTGAAGGGGCTAATAAAGAGAGAATAATTGCTTGGAATATCGCTTTTTTATTATTAATTATAAAATCTTTTTTTTAATTTTTATTTAATTTTTTTTTACGTTTTTAACATGTATTTATAATTGGAGGTATAAATAAATAGAGTCAAATCAAGTTTATCTTATTCAAACTCAATTCGTTTATAATTAGCGAGTTTAAGTTGAGCTTTTCAAATTTTTTATTTTTTCACATATCATAAATTTAAATAAGCATAATAAATATAAATTATAAAATAAATTACTTATCTTTTCATCCAAAATTAAATTTTATTTATATGAATATTATATTTCATTAATATGTATAATTTTATATAAATAATTACTAAAAATATATTTATACATTTAAATAATTATAAATTTATATATTATATATCTAAAATTGAATTATTTTTATGTAAATTAATAAGTTAGTTCATAAAATTCTTATCAAGTTATGAACTTAAATAAATCAAATCAAGCTTTAAATAACTCTTGAACATTCAACTCATTTGCATTTGTCTGCTGTCCTCGTCCCTCAATGATATTTTTTAAATTTTATTGCCTTTTTATTTGTATTTATTATTATTTATTAATTTATTTTTCATTATATATATATATATGAAAATAAATATATTATATATTTATTTATCAATATATTATATATATAATATATATTAGTAAATGAATATATATTATATGATATTTTATAATAAATATATATATTTATCACATATAAAATATATGTATTTACCATATATTGATAAATATATACTATAAGTTATACATTGATAAATATCAAGTGATATATATGTATATATATAATATATTTATTTATATGCATATCATATAATATGATATTTGTTTACATATATTTATTATGGAAGAAAATTACATAGACAATAAAAAAAACTAAGAAGAAAAAATAGAAGGAACGAGAGAAGAAGAATTAGAGAAAAATAATGTTTAGTATTTTTGAAAAGTATTTTAAAAATTATAAAAAATATTTTAATCAAAATTGATAAAAATCTGAAAATTATAAACTTTATGATACAATTTAAAAAGGAAAAATGGACTATATGCCTCATAAAGATATTCTACCTAATTTGTTGACTTTTTCAAGGATTTATTTCCAAAATTTTATTAATAAAATAATTTATCAATATTGTCAATTTTCAAAAAAAAAATTAAAACAAATATTCATGAAATGAAAAATAAAATTTAAAAAGTAGATAATAAAGAAGTCAACTATTAGTCTCATTAATGCTGAACTCTTTTTAAAAAAAAAAACCTACTTAACATTTAATCTCCTTCTTAACTTCGACTAAACATGGCCCTCTGTATTTAGAAATATTAATAATAATTAAAAAGAAGTATAGATTAATGTAGAACTTACCCAATTATTAAATATAAAACCATTTATGATCCATGGTTTATAAATTAATTAATATGATTGTAGTTCTAGTTTTTATAATTAGTTAGAAACTGAGTGAGCTCGGATTAAGGGATTTTGATTAAATTACAATGACTTATGAATATGATAATTTTAGAATCGATCTAAAACCTAAGAGAGTTTAAAAACATGGATGGAAACTACTCCATGTGTTATAGGTGTTAAAGCCTCATAAGTTAATCAGCGAGATAAGAAGGATGCATGTGATGGCAGAATCTTTGTCATGAATGATACACACCAAAGAATATTATAAATATTATCATACAAAGATCAAACAGGTAATGAATTTGTCTTGAGATGTACCTTTCAGGAACCCACTTCTCTCCAGATACAAGAGGCAGAATGAACATGACCTACATTAATCAAAAGGCAAAAAGAATTCATTCAATGGCACCACAGTTCATTAAAATACGCAAAAAGCTTTCCAGTGAGCAATTATGCAGCAAAACTCTCCCAATCTACTTCATTTTCCGAACGATGAGACTTGCCAGAAAGGGGATGATTTTGTTTCAAAGAAGCAAAAGAGTGCTGAAGATAACTGCCAGATTTGACAGAAAGATGCACGCAACAGTCTGTTGCTGTCCATTTGGCGGTACTGGACCTGCTGCTGTAGTTCCCCCCGAGGTGGAAGATGGGGCTCCCCCCGGGGTGGAAGATGGGGCACCCCCCGTAACGGAGGGAAGAGGTGACTCTGCCACGTCAGACTCTGTTAGCACAGGGTTTGGAGCCTCAGCTGGTGGTAAGGAGTCTTTGGGAATCAACAGCATGAGACTGCCAGGCTGAACAGGGCTCATGTAAGGAGGCGTCTTATTGCCCAAATTCAAACATTTGTTTACTGCAAAAGATTGGAGCAATCACATAAATTTCCAAGTCAGATAGATAGAAAAAGAAACAAAAAAGACTCCCACTTACACTTGTATCTAGCTGATGTTTTAGGGAAATCTGTGATAACACCGCTAATATTGGCTCCCATGACATAGGAGTTGATCTCCACATTGGCATCTGAGAAGAAGTCCCATGCTTGAGATACAAACTCATTGCTGAAGAGCTCCACAAAAACAGGGAGCCCAGATGATTGTAGCTTAGTTACAACATCTGTATGGCCAGTTAGGAACAATGAATTGTCAGGGAAGACGGAACTCTTGCTGACGACCACACCATGGGCAAATGTTTTGATGTCTGCAATTGTTGCATTTTGAGCATCCCGAATATTCTCATCAACTTTGTATACAAGCTTGTAGTTACTTTTTCCACCGAACTTCATTAGAACAGAACTATTTGTGGACTGGATCATAACTTCTTTTGCACTCTGATTTTCATAACCAGCTTCGCTCAAGGCATTCAGTACTGCATCAGTTACAGCTAATTGCCGCTTCTCTATAAGATAAGGTGCATTCTGAAACATGCAGAAAAGACAGGTTTGAAAAACATAAACAAAATTTTCATTTTTTATATTAAAACTAATGATGAAACATGAAAAGTAAACAATTTGACAAATCTGGAAAAAGAAAACGTTCTTTCAGCCATGAAATTTATCATCTTAGTTTTAAAAGTAAATAATGATTTACGATTCCCAGTATATAAGAGATCCACACGTCAGCAACTTTTATCAACTATTGTTACAGTAATGCTGGATCATATATTAGGTTATGAAATACCAACCTCAATGATGATCGAGATGCCAGCGAGGGTAGTACTGTTCTTTGCCAGGGCCAAGAAATCAGCCAAAGATTGCAATTTTCCAGCATTTCTAAAAGTTGGATTCCGAAACAATTGATAATCTGAAAACGGATTTGCTATTGCAGCTGCAAAAGAAAATAAGCATATTTGTAAACAGTTCATTGACAATATGTTGCAGACTGTGTGCCTACCCTCAGAAACAGAGTAGAATATAGCAAGTAAACAACATAATTGCTCCAGTGAATTGAGAAAATGTCTTAGAATATAAGAACGAAAGGGAATACTAAATGCAAAATCTTGCTTTCTAGTTGTGTTAATTATATTAATTATACCAGAGAAACAAAAGTATGCGCCAAATTGCATATTCAAATATGTGGAGAAAAGTCATTTCATTTCATAAATTCATCCTTAAATTTACAGGTTTTATATATTTTTCCTTTTGTTCTGATAGTTGTCCAGTAGGATAGATTCTAGTTGAGAAGTCGAAACTAATCAGCACCAAGATCGAAATACTCTTCTAGTTACATATCAATTTTAGCTAGCATCTGACCAACCTTTTTTTACTTATTTTTCTTGGTAGAGCACTGAATTTGAGATGAATACGAATATCTAGCAAAGCAACCACCAATGAACACAAAATCAATTTTCATATCATGATCAGGGCAAGGCCAAGTGAAATAGAGGTAGACCAAAACTAGCATGGAAAAAGTGGTTTAACATGATATTCTGGCACTTCATCTTTTCAAAGATAAACCATCTGGCGGGGAGAAAGATGATATCTACAACTTAATTGAGTGGAATAGTATGTGGATGGGCAAGCCCGGAAATAAATATCACCCAGTCGAAGCACAACCAAAAGAGATCAAACTACTTACGAGTTAAGCTCTGAATCTGGCTCCAAGTCAAACTAAAGGAATATATTCCACTGCCTTTCCTAAGTTCAGGAATTGTTGCAGCAAACCTGCTATAATTGGACTGAGCAACTGTTGTGCTTTCAATAAGATTTATGGAGCTTAAGCAAAACGGTACTCCATCCTTCGACATTTGAACAGGACAGTCAATAATATCTGCACCATCTGAAATAGCTTTCTGGTAGGCCAGGTCGGTGCAACCAGGGTAGTCTCCACTGGCACCATTCTTTGTGATCACCAAGACATTGGCTACAATATAAAATTAGGATAATGGAATGGGTAAATATCATGTTCCAAAAACTACACCATCATTAAAGTCATTTTGAAAGAACAAGCACTAGAAAATTGCTTACATTGCTTTGAAGCATTTCCCAACTGAGAAAAGCAGTCTGCATTAATAATAAATAACTCAAAATTATTTGTACTTCAAGGACCAAGGAATGCAGTTCAATGTTAAAACAACATTTTGTAAAAGTTCAGTATCAGTGTCTTAAATTAGACCAAACCTATACCATCAATAAGAATGTTGTCTAAGAACTGATCAACGATTCGAAGTCAAGATGCTACAAAGCAATTACAATGATAAGAATCAACAAGTAAGCATTTTTACATCCGGAGAGCAAGACATTATATTCATTCTAAATGATGTTGGCACCACTTAAACTATGAATTGACATCGGATATTAGATGTAAACGAAGTAAATACAAATGAACAGATAACAAGACATCAGGATTCATTCTAGTTGATGACAGGGGCACCAATAGAATGAATTCATTGTATATTTTAGATGCTTACAAAAGGTGAAAAAAATTACCCTGGATGCAAACAAAAGGTAATAAGAATGAACCACCGCACAAACCCCATAGATGCATGGTACGAGTAGAATGGAAGGAGAATATAGCTCTTACCAAATGCCACAGATGGAGTTATTGGGAAGTCCGACAGCACACCATCAACCGAGAAGTCACCATTGTCAACAAAAGATAGGTACTCAGACGCTGGATCATAACTATAGTTGAAACTAAACGGAACATCATTGTAAAAGTCTGAGGCAAAAACTTCCAGCCCTGCCTTGTGTGCGTCCGAGACAATAGAAGTATGAGGTTGTAAGTAGAGTTTTGAATCAACAGGCCAAATGTAATCCTTAGGGATGAGAATTCCAGAGGCAAAAGTCTTGATGAATGTTAAATTTTTTGAAAGAGAATCGTAACTCTGGTTTGTTAAAGGTTCAATGTCCTCAGGTCTTAGAAACCGGAAGACCAGTTTTGTTATTTTAGGGTTGAACCGCGAAGCAATGCTTCTCAAGAAAGCTACCTCAGGTGATGAGATGTAACTGATAACCACTTTTCTAGAGATGGAAAGTACATAACTTCTCATGCTCAAATTATGTTGAGCGAAGAAATCATTATGCTGCAAGAGAACCAAATAATAATAATAATAATAATGTTAGATGAAGTACTAGCTAGGCAAACATTTCCGTTGAATTTAAAAGGAATGAAATAACAACAATAGAAAAACAAGATAAAGGAAAAGCCTTGCTCTTGAAGAGCCTAATGATAGAAAAACAAGATATAGAAGAAATTTTGATTTATCACTTACTTGAATATTCAACCATATGCCCGGCGGCTTCACACTAGCCACATCCTCAACCGTTAGAATTTGAAAGAAATTGTCATCAAACCTGTTAGTTCGGGAATAGATTCCCTGTGCCACTGTCACATGATAAAACTCCTGTCACCGTCAGAGTTGATAACCAAATAGCAGAACAAAGCAACACATTACTTATCAACCAGAGCGTAAAGAAGAGCACATGAAAATGAATCAGAACCAGATAACTATTAAGCATGAATTGATCAGACCAACCAAGCACATATTTCTTTGCAGGTAAGAAAGGCCCCAAACAAGCAGTTTGACACAAATCAGAATCAGATAACCACTGATGATATTCATTTAATTCTCCATGTATTATAATGCTACAGGAATGTTAATCCAGGGAACAGATCAAAGATTTAAGAAATTGGACACCAATATTTATTCCTGTAATCAATAATACATCAAAGAACTACATTCATAGATGTGACGGGTAACAAATTAAATAATTCAGCTTAAGATTAGATATACTCACAGAAGATAGATTTCAAGTCAGTGAAAGTGAAATCCACAGAAAACCATCCATGGCTCTCAACACCGTTAACTGAATAATTATTATCCTTGTGTTCCATAACAAATGCAATGTTGGTAGAATTTTCAAGCCTGAGATCAGGAACACAAATCCCAACTCCATCTTTAGTTAACTGAACATCACACCAAACAATAACATCAGGTACACTGGTAATCAATGTCACTTGATATGCAGCTATGCTAGAATCTGGCAATATCCCAGAAAACCCTCCACGTGCTATAACTAATGGTGGATTTCCTGCAATGAAGTGAAAGAAATTAATTCAGTAAGCGAGCTTATGGAACAATGTCTGACCAACAAAGAACAGAGTCCCAGAATTAAAAACTCGAACTTGATTTTACCAAAAGCAAAGTGCTGTTATTCCTAATTGATAACCTAAAAACAAGGACAATATCTTAAATTCTTAATTTTGTTGGCCAAACGAATAAACTACTGAAACAGAACATTCAACTAATACAAGCTTCCCTTGCATTTTGCACAAGAGAGGATGAAAGAGCAAATCGAGTTGATGAAAGAAGCCATTTTTATAACAAAAAAAATGCCATACTTATAACAGAAGAAGATAAGAAGAAAGGGATTGTCCGATTAGCGTATTTGTGTAGAGAATGCACAAATAGCTAAACCAGAAACTTCTGAAAACCACATATAGAGTAAGCATCATAAATCTAAATTTTCTAGAAAAAGAAAATTCAGGTTATTTTCCTTAATCATCTATTCGTCATATTTAAAAAAAAAAAAGAGCAAACAGAAGGACATGATAAACTAGAAAACTGGTCCCGTTCGGTAACTGAGTACTAAATTTCATGTGCTACACCAAAAAGAAAATGAACTTCAGATTTTTCTAGAGCTGCTTCTTTATTTATTAGAACAGCAACGAGAACAAGGAGATCATGAGATTTTAAATACTTTTTTCCTGCACTGATTTTCCTGTGCTTTCTCAGGAACCAAACAGAAAACGCTCACCCAAAAAAAGGAGAAAAGATGCATTAGCTTCTTCTGCATCTACTGAATTCTAGAGAGAAATTCAAGAACAGAAAAACTAACCAGACAGTGTTTTCCAGCTACTAGCGGATCCCTGAGCTGAAACCAGAGATAGTAAAGAGGTAAGTAACACGAATGCAGCAAGTAGATAGCTGATACTTCTTCTCGCACTACACATTGCGGCTGGAGAATTCCGCCGGCAAGACATTTATTCCGGTCAGGTTATTTCGATCGAGGGAGGAGGGAGGAGGGAGGAGGGAGGTGGGGGAGAGAGAGAGAAACTGAAACTTTCGGGTGTGATTTCTTTTGGCTTTCTATATAAATATTTATCTTCTCAGTTTTATAAACCATTTTTTTAATCGTAAAATTAAAAAAAAAATAAAATCAATTTTTTTAATAATAACAATATAGATATATTAATATAAATGGAGCTAACACAAATTTAATATTAATTGAGATAATTTTATAAAAATATTAAGTATTTTTTTGAGTAATTGAAATAATAATTTGATTAATATTTCAACAGAAAAATTAAAAGATTAGTATTATAATGGTTTCCTTTAACGTGATTACAGACTTCAACGAACTGAGAATTTCATTAAAAAAAAAAGAAAACGTTTGGACGCGTATGGCTCGGCTCGGATCGGCTCGACCGGCTTGGATGAGCTTATTAGCATTTTTGCGGGTTCCGACAGAAGCTTCGTGGAGTCCGAGTACAGTGGCGGTGTGTGTGGGAAATAAGAATACGGTGGCGGTGTGTTTTTACGCATACACTTGTTTTAATAATAATATTATTATTATTTTAATTAAATTCATATTTACGATGATAATATTGAAAAATCAATTCTTTACAATTATAATTAAACTTTATGATATATATTAAAATCGATAATTATTAATAAAAAATAATATGAATTTTTTTTATAATTGACAAATGAAATATTTTATTATTAAAATAATATATAATAATAGAAATATATATTTATATCTTCGAACAAAAATAAGAAATTATTAGTTTAAGCATCCATATTATCCTTTCCATAATTAACATTCATATTATTTTATGAATTATTTTCTTGTATAATATTAAACCGACAAATCTATACAATACAATTTTTTTTCTAAATTTTATCCCGGTATTCTTATTAACAAAAACAATATTATTATAATCATTATCAGAAGATAATTACCGTTTATTATATAGTTCATCAATATTAAATTATTTAAATATTTTAATTAATTTTAAAATAAAATATCATCCAAGAGAAATGAAGAGTGGGTTTTGGGCACAATCCCATCGTTTACTTGAGAAGGATACAATTTCATTATCAGCAAGAATGTTTCGTAAGCCAAACTAC
>CANYBF010683229.1:0-18553 GCA_948192965.1 Dalechampia spathulata
TGGAAATATATTGTGCACAATAAGGGAAAAAGGAAAGAGGGAAGAGAGTACAGAACAGGAAAAGAAAACGGGACAACATAGCATTGCATCGTATTGCCTGTTACTTGACATGTTTGTCTATGTTTTATGCGTGTATGATAGCTAGTACCACTGAGTCTTCGACTCAGCGTTTATCAATTGATGAACGCATGTTTCGAGCCTACGGTAGAAGGCCTAGAGCAGTGATTGCTAACGTCAGCGGAGAGGCGGATTCAACAGCAAATCCCTGTCTCGAGGTGGTCTGGAGCAACCGAATATATTTTCTTTTTGTAGCCTCGTTTTGTAGCTTGTATATATGAGTGAGGCAGTAATGTAATTGTAGTTTGGTGGTGGTTTGTACGGTTATTGTAATCAGAACCTTTGTATATTAATGAATATACTTGTTTATAGACATGTTCATTCAATTGAATGTATGTTGTTATCCAGGGTTATGTTTGGTTCGGTTTATGGATTTCACCGTCATACTATCTGTTGTCCCCATACGACATCTATTTATATATGTACAGGTATCCCTTGTAGTGTATACAATGGTTTTCCATACAGGAGGTCATTGTGTATGCTACGGGAGCATGTTACTCCAGGTATGGGCTGGGCGTGACAGATTATGTTTTATGTTTAGACAAATAAAGCTCATTATCGACAATGTAAGCAAGCAATAAATAAATAATAAATCTTTTATATAGTTTTTATAGAAATAAGTTGAAGCTAGAAGTTGAAGGTATTGATAAAATTCATCTAAAACTTTACTATACTGTTAGCAAAAATACTTGTTATTGGAGCCAATATAATTTCATTAGAAGAGTAAATACAAGTACGTTCAAATTAGAAAAAAATACAAAATTTACAAAAGAGCCGATTTGATGATGTGAGAAAGAAAGAAAGAAAGAAATGTTTATACCAATTAAAATGTTCATCAATTAAAATCACTCTAACTAAAATTATTATATTATTATTAGATTAGTCAACACGTTCTTTATTTTAAGATATATTTTTTTTATTCTTGAACTTAGTTTTTTTTATATCAAATAAATAGGAGATTCACAATGAATTAATTAAAAGTTAGAAGAAACAACGATTTAAAATTTTTTTAATTCTTTAATGTATTCACAATATACATAAATTCATAAAAATTATATAAATAATATGTTATTTAAGTCGACAAAAAGCAACCAACCAAAGAAAATGAAAAGGACTAAGGAGAAGTGTACGATATTTCAAAGAATAAAAAGCATGAGAGTCGTATGAATCAATTCAAAAGCTCATCATAACCCATTATAGCGGAGAGGTTCATTTAAGGAGGACCGCCACAAAACTTGCACTTCTAAGATTGGTGGCTCCCTCCACTAGAAGATTGTTCAGTGTATGTCCATCTCTAATGTGACTTGTCACATTTTTAAACACATGATCATATTCCAAGGTTTTTTTTTAATTAAAAAATTTTAAAATTTAGTGATATTTTATTAATAAAATTAAATATTTTATTTTCTGGATGAAAAATTAAATTTAATCTTAAAGAAAATTTAATATTCTATAAATTTATTTTTTTACAATTAAATATTTATAAAATATGTAGATTTACTCGTTTAAATTTCTTGGTACCAAACCATCTCAAATTATTTAAAATTTGTAATAATCAATGAAAAAGTAAGAAAACATTAGATTATAATTTTAGTGATAAAAGATAAAGTTATAAAATCATTAAATTAATTTTGAGGTAAGATGTAGTATTTAATAAAAATTAATTCAGTAATTGAACAAAATAGGTGAAATAAATCAAAATAACATGAGAAACTTCCTTTGTAATTATTTATATCCTCATATCTTAATTATTTTATGAGTTAATCTCTCCATTTAAAATATTTCCAAAAATATTTAACAAGCAAGTTAAATATTTAATTAATATAGAAATAATATTTATTTGGATATTTTAAAAATGTTTTCTTTAAAATATATATTAAAAAAGATACTTGGATATTGTATTGACAAGAATGTAAAATACTAAAAGTGTCCTTTTAAATTAATGAATTTCTTGATAAATGTCATGCAATTCATATATTCTTCTAGAAAATCACACCAAGTCATCATTTATGACTTTTATAATAATGAATTTTATTATCTGCATCTAAATTTTGATCGGTTGACTTGATTTGAAAAGTATACATTTGAAAAATTCTGATATTAGTATTCAACTTGGTTTGAATTATTTAATATTATAATATTTTTAAAATTGAATTAATTAAATATGGGATAAAGAAATAAATAAGAAAGAGAATGAGGGTAGGCATCAGGTGAGAAACAAGAAAGGCTTTCAATTCAATGCTACTTGTGGTTCAAAAGAATATTTATAAATTAAAAGACAACAAGTCCTTAGAGGAAAAACCCCATTCCACGCACGCCCCTTCTCACTCTCAACCCCTCCTTTTCTCATTTAATTACTCAATTGCCATTTTTCTAAATTATTCTCTTACTTATTGATGGTGTTTTATTAGGGTGATAATTTGGGTTAATCCTGTTGATATATAAAACATAATAAGCTTAAAATCAATTTACATATTATTTTTAATGTTAATCATATTAAAATCTAAACTTAAACTTAATAAACATTTGATATAGATAATTTAATACAATTCATTTAATATAATATAAGTTATCTAACAGTTTGATATGAAATAATCCATATAATATAAATTAATATAATTAATTTATAAAAATAAAATTAAAATAACATAATTTTAAGATAAATTATCAAGTTAAATTTGATATTATATGACTCAATTTATTAAATTATATTTAAATCAAATTAAAAAGTTAATTTATAATATAATATTATTTTTAATGTAGAATGTACTTATAATCTTTATTGACGTCATGGCATACATGGAAAATAACACTTTTTTTAAAATCTAAAATAATGATATAATCTCTTTCCAGATGTTTCAAAATGATTATTTGATTTTTAAAATCATATGGAATAATTAATTCTTAAAGTCAGTAAATAAATTCATGTGGGTCCCGGCGGTTATTACAAGTCAGCCAATACAATACAGTTCATTGAATCGGCAGTTACAGGATCTGGTTGCACAAGTCTAAACCATTCCAGCACACTGATTCTTGTTTCTTTTCTTTCCTTTTCTTCTCATTATTATTATTTTTGTTATAATTATTCAATTAAATTAATTTATAAATAATATATGCTTTGATCCTTATATTTTTATTTTTAATATAACATTTTGTTATTAATCAATCATTTTATTAGTATATTGTTAAAAAAAGATAAAAAAAAATAAATAAACAGTTGAAATTATAAAAAATTAATTTTGTTTTAAAAGACATATTTAGTCACGTTTATAATGCTTCTATTTTCTAATGATATTTATTTATAATATGAAGCTAGTTATTTTATAATTCAACTTGAAAATTTTTATGCTTAATTTATTCATTTAATTGGATTGATTATAAAAAACATTCCACTTAGTTCAATTTACAATTTGAATTAAATATTTAAATTTTAAATTATGATTTGAAATTTTATAGTTATAAATTCATCAAATTTAAATTTAATTATTTAATGACTAGTTTGGTTTAGCTATTTGCAAGAATTAATAGTTAATAACTGTTGTTGATTAGTTAATAATTAATTAATTAAAGTATTTAATAAATTTGTATGTAATTACTATTTTAAATATATAAAATGATAATTAAAAATACTTTTTTATTTTATTTAAGTAAAAGTTTATCATGTAATAAATATTGATTTTATTAATAAATTAAAATTAATTAAAATAATAAGATCAAATAATATTTTGATTTTATTAATTATGTAATACGTTGAAATGGTTATTTAGGTGATAAAAAATAAATATTGATAGAATTTTTAAAAGAAAAATTAAAAATAATTATTTATAGAAAAATAAATATAATAATAAAAATATATTTATAGATACAAATAAAAAACATATATAAAACGTGATTCAATTATGGGTTGAATCGAGTTGTGTTTGGAGATGGTAGCAGTGGTCTTGTTTTGTAATTAAACAGTATGAGGGATGGCAGAAACAAAAACTGTGTCTATATATATATATATTCCTTATTTGTTTTTTTTTATATTATTTTTTGGGAGGATATATTCCTTCCTCTTTCAAAACTTCTGTTTTTCAATTTTTAATCTATCTATCTATCTATTATTATTATTATTATTATATTATATTATGTAAATCTTTGCAGTTTCGACGAATAAACTGACGAAAGAAAGGATTACAGAGAGGAAGAGAGAGATCTTTGCTCACTGTCTTCCCTTCCCTTCTTCATTTGCGATTTTCAGATCGACGGATAAAGGAGGGGGAGCCACTCAGGGTCAGAATCGTAATACAATTTTAAACAAGCCAAATGGATTCGCCGCCGTCCGGGTCAACGGCCAGGATTATACCGGCCAGGTCGTCCATGATAGAGTCGATACGTGGATGCGGGTTATCGGGGGTCCGAATAGATAAAGAAGCATTAAGGAGGAAGCTATTAATACCCGAATACTTACGCCATGCAATCCGTGATGCTATCAAGTCTAAAGACCCCATTGGTGAAGCTGATCGTTACTTGAACAAAACCGGCGAACTTTACGCACGTGATCAAGATGCGCCTGATGGTCCCCTCGTCGTCTTCGTTAACTCTAAAAGCGGCGGTCGTCATGGCCCTGAACTTAAGCTTCGCCTTCAACAGTTAATGGGTGAAGAACAGGTTAGCAAAAAATCAAGCTTTTCGCGTTCACACTACTTTTACTCTTTTGTTTTGTTTTCGATTGAATAATTTATGGTTTTGATTTTGTTCTTTTTCATTTCAAGTTCATTTATGATACGAAATATATTACATCACAGGTCAAATGATGTGCTTCTAATAGATTTCTTTGTGGGATCTTAATTTTTTTTAATTTTTAATTATTAATGAATTATTTATCTAAAATATTTCAATACTCCGAATTTGCATTAAAAATTATATATTTTTAAAAAATTAGCAAGAAATTCGTTTGTCCTACTTGGCTCTGGTAGACAAATTTTACATATGTATCTGTCTGTAATGGGGAAGTGTGAGAAGCATGAATGCGTAAAGTGTCTGACAGTGCTCTTTCTTTTTTATTATATGTTCTTTTATTTATGTTTTAAATGAATTAAATTTGGTATAGTTTTTGTCTTTTGATTTTTACTGTGGTCTAATTACGAAACATGCTCCATACGTTTGATTGATTGGTTGGTTTTGTACTTTTTTTGAAGGAATTACGTAATTGATCAGAAGGTGATAAGCATTTTTGATATTTTATATTGAAACTTTCTCTTGGTTGGATTTGGGTGTTATTTGGAAAGTTTCTGTTTTGAAATTTTGGGATTTGATTTTTGATGCAGGTTTTTGATTTATCAGTGGTGAAACCAAATGAATTTATTGAATTTGGGTTGGTTTGCCTTGAGAAGATGGCTTCCCTTGGTGATGTTTGTGCCAAAGAAACTAGAGAAAAATTGAGGATAATGGTACGTGTTGGATGTACATGATGGCAGAACAGGAGTGCAACTTTATTATCTTACATTTTTTATTTTTGGCACAATTGAACAGGTTGCTGGAGGTGATGGTACGGTTGGTTGGGTTCTTGGGAGTCTTGCTGTACTTCATGAACAGGGGCGGGAACCAGTTCCTCCTGTCGGAATTATTCCCCTTGGTACAGGCAATGACCTGGCTAGGAGTTTTGGCTGGGTGAGATTTTGTTTGTATTTGAATCTTTGCCTACTCAGTGATCAGTCCTTACCTTTTTGTTTGTTGCCTTATTCAATTGGAACTTTCTATTTGTTTCTGCAGGGTGGCTCATTTCCTTTTGCTTGGAAATCAGCTGTTAAAAGATCTCTTCAAAGGATTATAACTGGTCCAGTTTGCCATTTAGATAGGTTGGCATTTGGTTTATTAGGAAATTCGGTGTTTTTTTTATTCATTATTCTCTACTTTTCTATGACTTGATAGTCCCATATTGATGGTAGAACTTTTTTCCTGAATTTTGTGTTTGAGGATGCCGATAGTTGACAGCGTTTAAACTATGTGATGCCAATGTTTTGACATTAGGTCTCTAGATAAGGTTTGACTTGTGCATATTTTGTGGTGAAATGTGGTTGACATTAATGTTTAAGGTTTTCCATATGTGCGAAGGGTGATCTATTATCTACTGATAAATTGCATTCTGACCTTATTTATCTGACATAGGAGACTTGCCATCAAACTTTTGTGGGAATAATGTAGATACTGGCTGCATGGAAGTTTCAATGATTGGCAACTGATCATCAAACCTTCTGTATTTCTAAAATCTAACTAGTTGTCTTGCCTCAAAGTGACTTATTTTGGGAAGATATAATTTCTTTGATTGATGATTCTCATTATGTTGAAACAGATCCATCTCTTTTCAACATGGAGTAAATGCCAATGTATTTGGGACTACTATATTTAATTTTGGATGTTGCGAATTCTGTTTTTTTCGTTCTCATGAGTTTAATATCTGCATGTTATCTGAACCTTCATTATGATAAGAACCACTTGTTGCTTCATCATGGGTGTGAACTTGTTGCATATCTATCTTTGTGGCTGATTCTTTTCTTGTTTCTCCTTTGTAACAAGCTGCTAATATCATATGGATGCAGTGATTTATCAGCAATAAAAATAAAATTTTGCTATTGCATCAAATCCAAATGCTAAATTCTTTGGTCTTGGGTGAAACTGGCAATATATTATTGTTTAGCTATTTGCTAGCTGTCTGCTTGATTAGTATCTTGGATGCCTGTCCCTTGTATTTCTGTTGCATCCTTCTATGCTGTTTTTTGAGCTTTTTATTCATGAAACGACTCTTGTTTGTTGCTACAGATTAGCTTGATTTAAGAAATCTAAATGTATTTGGAATTTATATAGAAAATTACTCTTTCATTTGCAGCTGGCATCTTCTAGTGTCAATGCCATGTGGAGAGGTTGTGGATCCACCCCATTCTCTGAAACCTACAGAAGAATGTTCTCTTGATCAGGTTGTGAATCTATCTGACTAAAATATTATAGATGCTTTTTTGTGGTTATAAAGAGTAACTTATTTAATACTAGGATTGTATTTTGTGCAAAATATTATTGAGTTATTCCTATCTTTCTTCTTCATTATGGAATTTAGGGCCCTTACTTTAATCATGGTCAAGTTGCCTTCTCTTCTCACATTTCTACCTACTCATTTCCTCCAAACATCTAATCTTAATTTTTCTAGATGTGTGCTTCTTTTGGTAATGGAAGAAAAGTTTTTCTTAAATGTGCTAACGAAGATTGTAGTGTCCATGGAAATGGAAAATTTAAAAACATTTGCTATCTGAAATGCTTTTTGATGTTGACACTCCATGTTTCTTCTATTTGCTAGTTGAGGTTCAATTATTTTCAGTTCTGATGCTATTTATTTATGTGATGGCTTAAGTTCTTTTTGTCTTATTTCAGGGTCTGGAAATTGAGGGACAGTTGCCTGAGAAGGCTAATTGCTATAAAGGAGTCTTTTATAACTACTTTAGCATAGGTATGTCAAAACGGCTTCTAGTAATGGCAGCCTAAGAGGTAGCGCCCTCAGGTTTAGCATATTAAATCAATTTGCAGTTTTCAACTTTGCTTTCCATTCTTTTTAGGAATGGATGCTCAAGTAGCTTATGGCTTCCACCATTTACGTAACGAAAAACCATATCTTGCACAAGGTCCTATCTCGAATAAGGTGTGTTCAGATCTTTTTGCCATTTTACCTGTTCAATATAATTTTGTTTAATTTACATTAATTGTAAATTTATGTGGAAAATTTCTCACTTTTTCCTCTTGTTATTTTCTTAATTGACCCTTCAGACTCTGAGATATGCATATTTTCTTTTTCTTGACTCTGGAAATTTGGAATACGGATGATTATGAGGAAAGTTTCAGCTAGAAAAATGCAGTGGTTTAAAGAAGTGGCAATGTGATTTCATCATTTCATTTTTCAAAATCACAGAAGCATTAGGAATATCTTATTATAAAAAGTTGAAAGTTGAAGTTCAAGCGATGCTTCTTTCCAAGAGAATGCAAGAAAAAACTTGGTTTTTGCTTTAAATTTTCTAATATTTGCAACTTGATCAGTTCAGTGCATTAAATGTTTCCTGAGATGTTGTCAGGTTTGGTGTTTTATTAAGGACCATATACCACAAAACTGATGTGGATTCTATAGTATGTTGCATTAACAAATTATGATGAATTAATCTGTTGTTACAGTTGATCTACTCTGGTTACAGTTGCACTCAGGGTTGGTTCCTCACACCTTGTATAAGTGATCCTAGTTTGAGGTGAGATTTATACCCAAACTGAAGAACCTTTATGTCTCTTTGATCTTCTTACTTTTATTCATATGTTTTCAATTTCAATTACTCCGTCCATCTTTTCCTTGGTTTGTTTTATTTGCATTTTTGGCGAGTGAGTTGGGGTTATGGGGTAATGTTGGTGGTGCTCAGGTCATGTTAGCTTGTTACTTCTTCCTGTAATGGAAATTGCATTCCTGAATGATGATGAAGATAGTGTTACCATTCGCTTGGGGTGTCAGTTCTTTTAACCGTAAAGTTTCGAGATAGAATTTAAATTTTCTTTGATTGGGCAAGAAACCATCCATGACCATGATTTCATGGCGCAACAGCGTCAGTATTTTTGCTAATTACCTGGAAATGTTTGAAGTACAAATTCCAAAAAATTAAGTTACGGAAATTATGCATGCATGACTAAAAATTATAGCGTCTTTATCATTCTTACCATATTGAAATGCGCCTCTTAGATCATGTCGTTAGTCTTCTGGGACTTCCTTTCCTATTAGCTGCTATTTATTTGTTTGAAGTTCAGAGTTTGCCTTGTCAATTGAGTCTATGATTGCCGTCTGGGGATAAGAGTAATTTTCTAGTCAATTTCAGTCATGCTCTAATGTTGGTTGAACACTGAGTTATGCTATCTATAATCATGATAGACTTTAGTTGGCCGGCTTAACGGATCGTACTTTCATGAATATTCTATCTAGAACTGCAGCTTGTTCTCCTTGAGCATAGTTTCCTTCTGCACTTGATATTATGATACTTTGTTCATGGGAAAGTTGTGGGAAAATGATATTTACTTAAAAAATGATAGGAGCTGTTACCAAATATTTGTATTTGGAATGGTTTCTCTGTTTTCTTGTCGCACAGTTTTCTTATTTGTAGATAACTTTGTTCACTTTTTATTGATTCCTTTCTTGTGTTTCTTTGTGGAACTGCTCGTAATATTATTCTGCGACAATTATTGCCTATTTTGTGTACTAACGAAAAAAATTTATGATTTTAGGGGATTGAAAAATATTCTAAGGATGCATGTTAAAAAGGTTAATTGCTCAGAATGGGAGCAGGTTCCAGTGCCTAAAAGGTAGAGTGTAACTTTTGCTTGAGATTGATTAAAGATCATATGGACAACATGTAAAATTGAATTGATCGTAAGTTCTCACAACCTGAGTAAAACTTTATCAACTCAGATAACAATTTACACGAATTCTAAAATCAATAACTAAATCTGTAAATTTACACTGCCTTGACTGCATCAAACGTAATTGCTTCCTTTCATGGTTTTAGATGTTTCCGTGATAGTATTTTACCGTTCATTTTTATTCTTGTTATTTGATTCTCCATCTTTTCTGATTCTTTGTCGATGTTTGTGGGCTCTCAGTGTAAGGGCAATAGTTGCTTTAAATCTTCACAACTATGGAAGTGGAAGAAATCCATGGGGTACTCCAAAGGCAGATTATTTAGAGAAGGTATCAGTTATGACTTACATGCTACATGGGTGATTATCATTACCGTAACTTCCTCTGATCCTTTTTTTCTTTTATTTTTCTTTCTTATAATTGCATTTGGCCATCATTACTTAGCATTTTACCTTTTTTTAAAAAAAAAAATTATTATTGCCGAGTATGTTATCTTTAATTGTTATGGTTTGGCAGAAAGGGTTCGTGGAGGCCCATGCGGATGATGGTCTCCTTGAAATCTTTGGCTTAAAGCAAGGATGGCATGCATCGTTTGTCATGGTTGAGCTTATCTCAGCCAAGCACATAGCCCAGGTATTCCATTTCATCCTAAGTTTACAAGCTTAATCATACTGTGAAATCGCTTCAATATCGGAGAACGGTATTTGTAAGTGTAGTTTATTCCCTCGATTGAATGTGTTCGGTGAAAGGCAAGGAAATCAAAAGGAAGGCCCGGCTCTTGCCAAGCTCCCATTCTTACCCTGACTTTTGCTTTTCCAGGCCGCAGCGATCCGGTTAGAAATGAGGGGTGGGGAGTGGAAAGATGCATACATGCAGATGGATGGGGAGCCCTGGAAACAACCCATGAGCAAAGAGTACTCATCATTCGTGGAAATTAAGAGGATGCCTCATCATTCAATCATGATTAGCGGAGAGTAACACAATTACAGCCGGCGGGTTCCATCCCTGAAAATTCTTACTTCCCTTAACCAAGATCACTGTAAAGTAAGGTTCCTTTCCTCCTCCTCCTAGGGGCTTGTGGATTGTATCTACCTGCCTGGCATTTGTTGTAACTTTGATTTAATGGGCAATTCATTCGTCGTCTGATATGCGCAATTTGATATGGAATTTGGGAAATCTGTTCACCAGTCTTTTGTACCAATTCTCTCATGGATCTTTGTTTACTAAGCTTCACTTTTCCCTCTATAATTTTGTATAACATCCTACTAATAATCAATTATTTTTAACTTATAATATAATAATACTGATTACTATGATAATCATTAATCAAAATTTCTTTTATTATCATATATAAGTATACTTTTTTTAAAATATATTAACTCAAATTAACTTTGTTAATTCATATATATATATATATATATCATTTGATATCTAATCCTTCAAAGCAATTTTATACGCATCATAGTCTAATGGGCAATGGTTACTGGATTAATTAAGTTTTAAAACTGATTATAGATTCAATGAAAATATATTTAAATTAAAATATAACAAAATAAACATGAAGAAACGAGAAAATGGTTGAAACCCGTCTTCCCATCGAAGACAAAATGGGTTTTAATCATAAGTTCTCAACACCGTATTAGACGCACACAAACCCAAAAAAAATAAAAAAATAAAAAAAAAAAGAGTTGAAGGGGTGACAATGGTTGACGAAGAAAGTGACATATTACCCTAAAAGGTCAAGTGGGTAACCTTTCTTTGTATTGAAACAAGTCAACAATGGGGTGGGAAAAGAAAATGATTATGGAGTGGAATTAGAATTTACACGTAACTATGATACAACCTCATTACGTTAGTAAATGGAGTTATGTGTTGGGTTATGAAGTAATACGCTATTAATGACTTCTTTAAGTTTTTTTTTAAAATAAATAAATGAGTCATCTTGTTAAAGCTTGACTGGGAAGTGAAGTTGATCTACGCTTAATCTGTGGTTT
This sequence comes from Dalechampia spathulata, assembly GCA_948192965.1. Classification (NCBI taxonomy): domain Eukaryota; kingdom Viridiplantae; phylum Streptophyta; class Magnoliopsida; order Malpighiales; family Euphorbiaceae; genus Dalechampia; species Dalechampia spathulata. Next base: position 11,527 of record CANYBF010683229.1, read on the forward strand.
ACATGATGATGGATGATCGTCTTTAAAAAATGGCTTTGATCCTCTTAAGGTATAAAGAACTGATTATTACTACTTGTATTATGATGCTACTTATAACTAGTTATCTTATGATGTCAATGATCATATTTATAATTGGTCTTTGAAGTTTTTGTTCTCTCATCTTTCCAATTTCCAAAACTCTATTTTATGATCTTATTTAGAAATCATTTATTTTAAAATAAAATATTAAATAAAATATATTTAATATGTAAAAAATTTTGATAAATTAAATTAACTCGACCCGAATTACACTCAACTTGATCTTTTTACAAGTTTAGGTTTTTTTTTTTTTTAAAAAAAGGAAAGGATGTTTATAGAATGTGTAGTTAGCATGAAAGTGATGAGCATAAATGAAGTGTATTCCAAAGAGGAAGCAATGAGAAAAGTCCCATTTTTGTAATGTTTGAATTTCCAAGCACTATAAAACACAATACAACCAACTCAACCAGTTATTGATTACTGACTCAGCTTCCACACATTCCCCATTCCATATCATATCATATCATTTCATGTCGTTTTACCCACAACCAAATATGCTTTTGGGCTCCCTGTCTTCGGCTTGCCTTGTTCTTATGTGCTTTGTTTTGGTCTTCTGATTGCTTCTTTTTCATATTCCATTTTACCCATTTCAGCTTGTCTTCAAACCATTCCAATCAACTTCCCAACCCATTTCCCCATCTTCACTCGTTCTCGTTTCTTTTGTATGAAATTTGTTGTACAAATGAATCCTACAAACAAGAGGTGATTTTGATAGTTGAACTGTGCTTTTGATGCTGAACCCATTTCTACCTTTTTCTTATCTTTGTGGATCGTATCACATAAAATCTTTAGTCTTATTGGTCAATTATATACTCTCTCTCTCTTTCTTGTCAATTTGTATTCGATTCTTGTAGCAAAACCATATTTACAAAATGTATGCTTTCACTTTATTAATTATGCAAAATAAAAATATGTATTTTTTTTATTTTAAATCTAAATTAAATATGTATTAATCATTCTTAATCTTATATTAAGTCATTATTGAATTTTTGAAAAAAGTTACTCATATATATATATTTTTACAAATATTATTGATGATGAAGTTACAATATTAGTATTGTAGATAAATTATCTGTTGATTCTAACTCTCTTGTAATGGAGCATTGACTCAAACATCTTGACCACAAGAATCACAACCACATTATTACATCTCAACTGAACAGAAAAACCATATTCGGATATGAATATTACTACTAAAATAATAAAATTGAAGAACATAGTCTATCTTCGAGAGAGAATCATTAAACTTTACTATGATAATTGCATAGGAATGATAATGAAAAAGAGAAGAATGATATATACAATTATAATAGGGAAGTGGGTGCAACATCTTTATTTGAAATGATATATGAACTTCCAGTCCCATTTTCTTATTTTAATTTTTTAATATTTATGTTTTTTTTTTAAAAAAAAAAAGGCAAATCTGAAAATTATTTGTGGGTAGCGAGTAGGCTTTAAACCAACGTTGCATGCGCCTTTCTCGAAGATGTTAGTTTAATTTATTGCCTTTCTTGACCACCTTGTCTTTCTTTGTGCCTTTTATGTCTATTGATTTGAATTACTCTTTTTTGACTCCTTTGGTTTGCTTTTCTCATTCATTGGAGTTCTACTCATTCATCAACTATATATGGGTGGCCGTTTGATTTTATTTTTAAATTTTTTAAATAGAATCGTAAGGTTTGATTTGATTTTCAGTTTCTATTTAATTTTTTTTATTTAAAAATCAAGCCCAATTTAATTCTATCAAATTTAGCGTAATCTTCCCCTATTACTTCACCCCTCGTAACATACAAATAAACCATAATTTTTTTTTATTTTTTACAAAATACTTCAAATATATATATATATATATATATATATATATATATATATACATATATGTTTGTTTAGTACAACATTTATTTTAGAAAAAATTCAAAGAAATATATCTTATACATAAATCTGATATGAATGGATTATATAAAATTTTAAAACCTCTGATTAATGAAATACTATAATTAAGTATATTTTTAATATATATATATATATATGAAGCATTTCAACTCAGAAATTGAATTATGATTAAAAGACAAATAGAAAATAGTTGATGTTTTAGGAGAAAGCAATGTGAATTGCCCAATTTATTTTCTTTTTTTTTTTTAATTTTAAATTTTAAAAATTAGGCTATTCATTGAGGGGACAAAGTACTTCACCTTTTGCATCTTCCATGTGACACTGCAAAAATATTTTAGATTTTTTTATTTTTATGTTATCTTTTTTTTTTTTAGAAAAAAAGGAAAATTCATAGGTGAATGATTCAAATTAAAGTTTTGGCTATAAAAGCTTTATTATTACAACATCATACTCATGACAGACATATATTATTTTTTATAATTAATTTTAATTATTTGAAATTAAAATTTAATTGGGTTTGACTGATTGTTCTTTTATAACACAAATATGCAAAAATTGAAATTTCTAAATTTTAAATTTAATTTAATCAAAATCTTTATTGATAATCTTTCGTTCACCAAATTATAACTTTCATTTCAAAAATTAAAATAATTAAAAAAAAGCTAAAAATGAATTAATTAATTCTAATTCAATTTAATTTTTTTTAAAAATTCTAAAATCAATTTAATTTATAATTTACAAATAAAAAAACTATAATTTATAAATTGAATCGAACCGGCTTCCGGTTGCCCCTTCCCAGTTGGAACAGGAGGAGTCACTTTGGTTTGGGCCAATCACTTCAATACTTTGTTGGTTCCTACAAGGCAACCCACATGGCATTTTTATTCATTTAATTTCTTTTCTTCCCCTTATTATTGCCACGTCATCGTATTATTTCCTCAAATTCAGGGCCAGGTGTTATTTTCCCTTTTTTCTGCATTCAATATTTTCCACGAAATACTAATTTAGAATTAAATTATAATAAATTGATTCAAGTAAATAGTTTCATAGTAATTTTGGAGAAAGGAAAAAAAAATGTAGAGTAGAAGAAGAAGACGACAATCCATTGAAGAGAGAAGAAGGGTACGTGTCATGCATAGAGGTGGGGTCAGGTGTATGTGCAACATTTGTTAAAATTGAACATCACTTTGGTTTCTAAATCTTATTAAATTGGACCTATAAACAAGATTGTCAAGGTCTATATTGACTCCTGTGGACCCGTTGAATCTAATGCTCTATCTTCTCTGTCTTCTTCTTCCCTTTGCTTCCCTCTTTTGCATTTAATATTTCCATGCTTTTCTTCTTTTTTAATTTGAGAATATATGCCATTACTCATTATATATATGAGTGTATGTAAATATTATATGTGTCACGTTGAGATATATAGTTAAGAACATGAGTAAACATATTCAATTGTCATGGTTTTTTCTTAAAACTGCATAGGAAAGCAATTATTTGATTCATTGAAAGATGCTAACTTTTGCTATCCAATTTCCCCACACTAAAGGGGGCTTTACAGGTGTAATATGTCTTGGCGACTTCTGTGCCTTCGGAATTATTGAAAACCCTAATTAGGGTTTTGCTCCACCCATCTAAAACCATACATACATATATATATATAGGTTTGATTCGGTTCAAGCATGTAAGCCAAATGGATTAAGATTCCTTGCATAAATACATACGGAATTTTGTTATTTTATAGTTAATTCTTTAAGTTTAGGCCTTGTGCAATGCATGTCAAAAAAATATATGTATGTGTGTATATATATTATCACTTTTTGTATTGTATACATGTCGTGGGATACTTAATAATATATGTATCCACAATAAGGGAGCATGTGCTCAGTCCTTTGCTTATTAATTATGTTAATTTATATTAATATGGTTTTCACAGATGTTATAGTGAGGTTGTGACATAGATTCCAACATTATCCCACTCTACTATAATACGAGCGTTGGATATGCATAATGTTTTTGCTAACTCAATCAACTCTCCAATAATGAAGCTGTGAAATGGGTCCTTCAATTTAGCCATATCTGCATAATACATGGGGCCTGTACATTGTTTTATGAGCTAATGAGATGGAGAATTTTGTAGAACCCAAGGAATTGGAAAGTTGCTGTAACTCTGCCAAAAATCAATCATAATGGTACCACCCCCACATCTATATATATACATACACACACATAAAGTTAGTGGCAATCCCACTTCTCAAATTTAAATATATTGCCATCAACATCAAAGCTTTGCATGCATCAATGCATGATATATGATGAGGTTTTTAATTTAATTATATGGAAAGAACAATTTATGTATCGAAATAATTAATGGATTCCTCCAGAATTTACAATTGGCTTATCAGTGAGGAAATCCACAAGTAGATGGATTTGAAAGAAGACGATGGAAACATATTTCCTTCAGATTTATTTTATTTAATTACTTGTCTGATTATTTTAATTTATTGGATTAGCGAAAGCATTCATATGGTTTTTTAAATTTTTTTTAATAATGAATTACTATGGCAACAGAAAAATATATTCTTAATTAACGTTAATAAACACCTATTAAGGAGTGTTATTCAAGCCATTGATGATCATTGGTTAATAAATTAACTAGATTAATGTCAATTCCAAGTTGGTTAATATTTAGAAAATGCAACATAAAATAAATAATAAATGTGAATATTATCATTAAAAAAAAATGGAAAAGTAGGTTTAACCTATTAGAAGAAAGAGAGATACGTTTGGTTTAACTAAACCACATGGTTAAATAAAATATTAAATTGGGAGAAGTGGGATTTGGTTAGGTGTCTGCCTTATGGTACTAATTACATTGATTCATGGAATATTATTATTAATTAATTATCAGTAATCATCATTCTATCTTCCAAACTACAGTAATTAATATGAAATATAATAATTAAATCAAAGTTGGTAGTGGAGCAATAGCGATTATTATTATTATTATTGAAATGTTTAGAACAGATCTCATATATTCAAGAGTTGGGCTACGAATAGAATGTTAGGCATCTACATAACCTTGTACTATACGAAAATTAAATAAGAAAATAATATGATGATATATAGAAATTTATATGTTGATCGAGTTGATCATTCGTCCTTTTTCAACAAGCATATTAAGGATTATTTCACTGAAGAAGAATGCATTCTGTGTTATATATAATAATAATATATTATTGGAAATGAGACGAAGGATGATGATGACGATGAAACCATGGGCACAGGTAAAAGGATATTGCAGTGTTGTCCTTGGCGTGTACGTTGCGTGTGGTGGATCATCACCATTATTATTATTTGCAATAATCCCACTCACGCCCTTTTATTTCTCTAAATTAAATATAATACATTATTTATGGAATATATGATTTTAAAACTACAACATCATCATTACCTGTTAAGCCCTATGTTACTCAATTACTTTTACTTCGAAATATTCCATAAATGATTTATTATTTAGTTTAAAATAAATATTTATGATTATGTTTCCACGGGAAAATCCACAAGTACGTTAAGTGTACAAAAATGTCCTTTCCCATCGTAACCAATTAACTTATGAATACAAGCAAAGGCTTAATCAACATGAAGCCAGCTGTCACGTCCTTTTCCTTTTTTTCGATGAAGACGAAATCATATACTTAATTGGCATGCACATAAATCATACGTAATTACTAAAAAAAATTCAAATTTGCATACATACTTATACACACATTAACCATATATATAATTAATTTTATTATAGAATCTAGTTTGTTACGAGGATATTCACTTCTATTTTGGAATACCAACATTAATTATATGGCTTCAACCATATAATTAATTTTATTGGGTGTTAGCCAGCTCTAATTTGAATATATATATATATAATTTTCTTCGACTGAAAAGAAATATAACTTAATTGGGAAATACTACCAAAAATTCACATGCTTGATACATAAAATTAGGTCCAAGTCTTAAATCATAACATGAAAACATAAACTTTAACCCACTTGGTTGAAAGAAAAATGGTAAGAATAAGAGTAAAGAAATTAAATAATCTTAAAAAGCGATGAGTTATAAACACCCTTCAGGAAAAAAATAAAAAAAGGTTTTTTTAGCATAATTATTTATTTTTTTTAAAAAAATTGTTAATATTATGAAATAGGGCAAGTTGCAAATGGACCTACATCATCTTGAGTAACATGATTGCAACATGGAATATTACACTAACAACATAAACTAATTTGGACAAATGTAATCATAAGAGAGAGAGATTTTGGGCCGCTTCATGATTAACCTCAAGAAGTTTTTGTCTATTTATTTACTTTGGACATCAATTCTAAAGTTGTATACACTTTGTGTTCATGTAAATAAATAAATAATTAGTATGTGTGAATTGTAGGAAAGAAAACAAGACAGAGAAGGAGAAGGGTAATAATAATAATAATTTTTTTGAAGATAACTAATAAAAAAGAAAAATGATATTAAAAATTAAAATTAAAATAACATAATCTTATACTTATTAAAAAAAAGGAGAAACTGTAAATATAAGTCTAGCCTTTCATTTTTAATTATTAAAATTTACATGAATATAAATATTACTTTTCAAATTTTAATTTAAATATAAATATTATTTTTTAAAATATACATGAACATAAATATTTTTTTTAAAAATTTATAAAAAATAAATAAAAAATTAAACTACAAATAAACATAATAAAATAAATTTTTATTTGATATAAATTAGTATACAAAATAAATTTATTAATTGTAATTAGTGTATCATTTTATATTTTAATTAAAATTTTTTAATTTAAATATTATTTTTTAAAATTTATATAAAATGAATTTAATAAATATAAATAATAAAATAAAATTCAATTATATTTACGTAATTATCTTATTAAATTTGAAAAATGGATGCTTTAATATTAATTAGTATAATGTTAAATTATATTATATTTTACGTAATTATCTTAATAATAAGATATTTAATAAGATAAATTAGTAGTTTTTATCT
>CANYBF010683306.1:0-18814 GCA_948192965.1 Dalechampia spathulata
TATTTTATCATAATCCTATAACCATTTAAATTTATTAATATCCTTGATAAAACCTCATCATAAAACATTTCTATTGTTTAATCTAAACAGTGACATCTTAGACAATTACATCCTTATTTTATTTCTATTTTAATTACATAACTAATTTTGATTAAACAATGATGCTATAATACTTATTACTTAAACAATTATCATAATTAGTAATATTTAATCATTTTATATTGTATGATTATCACACCCCTTTTATACTGCTACTTATTAATTATCTGATATCTCAATAATTAATAGCTGACATGATACTATTAATCATCTTATTACAAGATATATAATCTTAATCAAACTCTAAATATTAATCATACATGTATTCTGCTAAAAATAGTTACTGTCAAATTTAGAATATTAAAGTAGTTAATATCCTTAATTATTTAATCAGTATCTAAACTTATTAAACTTATCAGTATTCCTTTTTCTTAAACCAATCCTGTTATCTATTAATAATATATATATTGAACTTTACTGTTACTAACTCACATCAGTGCTATCTGAAATTATATTGTCTCTACTTATGTGTACATTTACTAACATTGTCTTAAAATCAGTTAACCATTTAAACAATACCTTTATTTAAATAACCTTCAGTCATTATACTTTATCACATGTCTAATAACACTTAATATAATTTTTTATTACCTATTTATTTAATACTGCCATTAATATCATCATATGTTATCTGTCCTAAGCTGTTTCTTAACCTTCACTTAAGTATAATCTTATATCATTTAATCAACTTATACATTTCACTTAATGAATTTTAGATTATATATATCATTCATCATTAAACTCATTAATTAGAATATCCAATGAAATTATACAAATATAAATTGTGTCTATAAATCCATAGTTTACTGTTATCTCTGTTTAAATCCTTACTTAGAATCTTATTACAAACCATTTCATATCATTCATTTATAGACTCATGAACCTTCTTAATAATATCTAATGCATCTGTTTAAATGATCATTTCAATTCTTAATATAAATACATCTCAAGTAATAACCTTCCCAGTACACTTCTCTTATTCAACTTTACCTCTATCAATAGATTAAATTCTTAATTAATCTTATCATACACTACTTAACCAATTTATTAAACTCCTTAATCATAATTATCATGCTTAACAATCTTTCTAATTCTTACTTAAAATTTATCATAAGTATTCTTAGTACACCTTAAGTCATATTTCATTATATCCTTTTAATTTAATCAACATGCCTTGACTTAAATCATATCAGTTAATACCATTTATTTATGAACTTAATAAACATTTCAATTATACATAGTATGCTCATTTTAGTACCCATTTAATTCTTAAATATCAATATGACCATATGCTCCCTTTTTGTCCCTTTAACATTTTAAAATCATGCCTTAAAGTAAAATTTTCCATTAATCATGTCTTATGCCAATACTCTTCCATTAAAAGACTTCTATTTCCCTTTAATTCTTAAATTAATCAATTAATCATACTTAACAGAATTCATATATCCTTAGCTTTTATCTTATAAATGCTTTACATGAAGATTAAGCCTTAATTTACCACATATGCTTATCTTATGTCCAATTTGGTTCATTTTTCATATACTTCTTATTGACTCATCATTAAGAATTTCATATAACCTTAATTAGAAGTGAATTTCTTAAATCATACTTAAACTTAATCATTTAATCCATAGTTCTTAAGTCATATACACTTAAAATTATATTAAGCCTTAAATCATCAATTTTTCTTAGCTTAAGCTTTAATTTCATCACTTTCTTTGCTATTAACCTTTTATTTTTAATAAATCATCTTTAATATTATATTTTAAACTTACCAACCATTAAAATGTTGCTTGAATATTTCAGCCAAGGTGAAGACTCAACACAAACGCACCCACATAATCACAACCCACTTTATTTCATGTCCTTTACAAGCCTAACTCATCTAACCATTAAAACATCAATCAAAATACATCAAAAAGACTTCAAAAGTTTCTACCAAAACTCAAATCATACCAAAAATTCATAAATCAAGTAGATCCAACACTTAATCATACTTACCAAGCTCACCTTTAAACCCAACAACTTAAATCTCAACTTAAAGTTGATATCCTTTGTATTTTGCTACAGATCTAATAGATCTTCACTTCTTTGACCTCTTTAAAGTTGCTTCCTACCTTCAAATAACATGCATCTACTCAAAAGAGTTAGATATAACCATAAAACAAGTCAAGCTTTAAGAAAAGGTTACGGTTTGTAAGCAAATCCATGATTCTTCATGGTTTTGGTTATATACTTGAAGATCCATTGAAGAAAGGTTTTGGACAGCAAGAAAAAGAGGGAAAACAAGAATTATTTTGGCCTTACCTTGACATGCACTCAAGTATCTTGCTGGAACTTGAAAAAAATCAAACCAAAAGAAAGAGTCATGCAAACTTTGGTCTTCTTAATGAAATAGCTTTGGTTTCTTCTAAAACAAGTTGAAATGGAGTTGTTTCAACTAGAACTAGAGCTTTGCAAATAAAAATTGCTTAGAACTTAAAGAATAAGAAGATAATGAGAAGATGAAGGTACTGCCTTTTGATGTTTGGATGAAGAAAGTTGAAGAACAAGATGAACATAAGAGAGAAAATGAGAGGTTAAGAAGAGGATAAGTTAGAAATTAAAGGATAAGAGAGAAATGGAGAGGATTGCATGCATTTGTTTCGGCCAAATGAAGTTTGGAGGATAAGAAAATGGAATTTTAGTCAAAAAGGAGATGAAATTCATATGGAATTAGTTCCATGGAAAAAATCTCATATTAGTCCCTATACACCTCCAAAATTGCAGTTTAGCCTTATACGTATTTATATACTTAAATCCACCAATCTAAATCCTTAATTTCCTATTATACCCTCCTTTTACACTTTAATGCACTATATTTTAATCATAAATGCCATCTACTAATTTTTCCAATCAAATAAAATATGATTTCTTAACCTTCTCTCTCCATCCATTAACACTAAAATCCAAACTACTTTTTCTATTTCCTATACACTTTTACAATTGCCAATCCCACTTCCATTTAAATATACTATTTCAAAATACATTCTTATATATTCTATTTTCATTTATATTTATCTATTTATCATTTTACATAACACCAATTATCCTATTAACTTAATTATGACATCTTCTTTATCCTTTATGACATCATAATTAAAAATACCATTTATACATTTCTAATATTTAAAATTTTATTATATATTCTTACTAATACATTATTAATCCATAATTATTTATTCCTTAAGAAAAATCATAAGTAATTTCACTCGCTTACATCATGCTTACATCAACATCACCTAATTATGACATCATAATTAAATTTTCATTTTAAATTTTCTAAAATTTGTATATAGTAAATTCATGTTAATACAAACATCTTGAACATACTTGATTAATCATATCAAGTGTTTTCATCATTGAAAACATCTATTTATCACCGTTCAGAAGTCGTTTCAGTAGTTTTCGTCAAAATTTTTAATTTCATCATTAGGGCTATAAACTTTAATCTTATCATATGCTTATCATCATAATCATAATTTCACATCATTTCTACACCAATAACATATAAAACATAGCATTTCAAGTGATTTTATGAATGTAAAGTGTGTGCTCGTTTCAGGATGTGACAATTTTTGACAACTACACTTTTGGACGATTTCCAACGATTTATGGCAGAAGATTAAAAGGATTATTTTTAAGAGTTTTATTTAAGGTATTTCTTAGAATCCTTGTTAAGAAAATTTTAAAGATATTTACCTTATAAAGGTCAAATCAAAATATAATATTTTCTCTTCTGATAAAATGATTTTCAGATATACTTCCATTTTCTAAAAATGTTAAGTTTTCAAAAATTAATTTTGGTAATAAATCCTTTTGTCACGTGATTTCAACTTGTTGATTTTACGTAATAGAAAGCTATTTTTAGAATGATTTTGATTAATTTACATATTTATACTCTATATATTTTTTGGAATATAATTGTCATATTTTCAAGTATAAATACATGAATTTTTGAAGTTAAAAAACACAAGAGACAATAAAGAACATAAAGGATCCAATATATAACATCTTAAAGTGTTTTTAAATGAGTTCATTTTGAATATATATTCTCAATCTTTTCAATAGGTTTTGTAAATGTGTGAAGACTATTATTATTTAATCATTCGATTGTTGTAAGAGATTATCAAGTTAGCCTATTTGTGAAAATTTAAAGAGCTTACGAGTAAGCCTATGAAAACTTAAAGTTACAAATTAGTATACTAAAAACTTGTATAGGTTATCAAGTTAGTCTCTTGAAAACTTGAAGAGGTTGCAAGTTAACCTACTCAAAACTTTTGTTGTACAAGTTAGCTTTTGAAAATTTGTTGTTTTAGTAGAGCCTCAAAACATTGATTTTAAGAAAGTGGATGTAAGCATTTAGGTCAAACCACTATATATTATGTGTCCATTGTTTTCTTCTCTTCTCCTTTTATTATTAGTCTACTATTCTCAATTACTTTATTTTAAAAAGGTTTTTTATAAAAAGGATTCTGATTCAATCAGATTATTGTTTTCCAAAGGAAAATTTTCAAAAATCAATCAATTTATTTCTTCAACTTTGATTTATTTTTGAGTTGATTTGATTTTGATAAAACAAATTGCTAAAGTTTATTTTAATTAACTAATTGTGAAAATAGTTTACTAAAATTATTTTAAATTTTTAAAATTTTATCAATTCCCTCTCTTAACCATTATTTTTGAGACTAACAAAACAAATAATTGATATATGCTGAAAAATGTAAATTGTTTTCCTAACATTATAAAAATTCCATAACTTCTACAATTTTTTTATCCAAAGGTTTGCATTACACAATGAAATAACATTTCCTCCCTCAATTCCTATCTTGATAATAATTTAATCTTATTATAACAAATAACAAATTCATGCATCTAATACATCTTAATTAGAGCAAACTAATCAACATACCAATATCATAACAAACAATTATTGAAAATTATTTTCTTACTCTAAACATGATGAATTTGAATATAGTAATTGCTTCTCCTAGGCATAAGTTGTTGTTACTATCAGTTGTTCAACCATACGATTTGGAGCAGCATTTTCATCCCTGCTTACCTTCATCTCATTTAATCTATGAAGGAAATCATCAAAACATTCTTCCAAACTCTGAAAACTTTCCTCTGGATATAGACTACATACCTCCACATCATTAGGACCATTGATTAAAAAATTTACTTGGCATCCATTGATGAAAATGTCATGTGTGAAAGACGCAACAACACTTTGTGGAATCCGATTCTCTACATGAAAAAAAATTCAAGTATGAGATATTTAATTTACATATACATATGTAGCAATAACTGACCTTATAAACCATTATTTAGATGCATATCTTTTTTATCATAAGGTGAGATAAATAGTATTAGAACTAGCTAAAGTAAAACCTGCAGCAGCAGATAATAGATCCTTTTCGGTGATGGTGGCTCGAGGGAGGCTCCTCCCGATTTTCTTTTCCCACAAAGTTGCAAGTTCATTCATGTTGTAAAAATTGCATGATGGTCTAAAATGAACTGACTTATTTAAAGTTCGAACATCATCGATTATTTTCATCGTAAACTTGCCAATGTCCGTTCCAGCAACAAAGTAAGCTGCAACATGATGTACAAAAAAAGGTTCTTAAATTTCTATCCTAGTTAGTTATCACTAATCATCACTTCTTTTATCTCTATTGCTACCACTTAACAAATTAATTGTACACATAATTTGAGTTAAGATGAATGCCAACAAAATGTGTATAATGCAAAATGTCATAATTGATTTGACAAGTTACCAATTGGTTTTTTCTTAAGAAAAATAAGTACATTATAAACAAAAATATATATAAAGGTTAAAAATCTCATCATCAAGAACCAAATAATATACATGTACTTGAAAGAATACACGAGTAAGTTTTGTTGGTAAGAAAAAAGTCCAAAACACAACCCCATAAAATGTTAGATTTAGTTAAATTGGTAAACTGTTTTCCTTTTTCTTTTATTCTTTTGATAATCTTAATTAGCTAAATTGTTAACATGCTTAGCATTGACAACATAATTCCCTTCCTTGGAGGATAGGCTTTAATTACTTTTTAAGGCTTAATAAATTAATTATCATGTAAATTAAGCTAGCAACAAGAAATGACTCTTCACTTGTCCATGAAATAAAAACTATATTTTATTTCTATATGCAATTCTAAAATGAAAAAGTTCATGGAGAAGAATTGTTGAGGATTTAGTTATTTAGTTGTAGAAAGGTATTTTTTTTATCTTATTTTTAATTTATTTTATTAATATTATTATTTCAGAATAAAATATATAAAAGCAGGTTTTTAAAAATTGAAAATTCAAATAATCAATTGAAGTTAAACCATGAGATGCCTCAGAAGATGATCATAAAATTGTTAGCTTAATGTGCGAATTAAAAAACAAAAACAAAAACTTTAGTGATCAACATGAAAGGAAACTGAAAGGCAACGCCTCATTTATCATTTCCCCGTATTAGTTCTTACCTTTGATGGTACCGTCGCCGTAGATTCCAAATTGATCCAGCGGTGGTATAACCTCAGAAGGATGAATGCTATCATAGTAGGGCCAAGATGCAATTGAATTACAACATATATACGTGTAAGGTACTTCATACTCTTCAATCAACTGCCTGATCTTGCGCTTCTCCTGATACATCTGTAAGCCCGGTTCCACCGGATTAGCCCTTCCTACGTCGTGCCCAAATTCTGATGGCAAAAATCTCTGCATATTTTCACATTCTAAACCAAATTAAAGGATTGAAGTGCAATTAACCAGTAATAATCAATTTCATTTTTCTCGAATTATTTTGGACACGCGCTTTCTATAAATGATTTTTTAGAATATTATTTAAAAAAAAAATAATCATCCATTTATCCATTTAATTTATAAGAAAACATCAATTTAATCCCTTTAATCTTTTCTTAAATAAATTCTCCTTCCAACTTCCAATTTTGGCCCCCAAATAAGAAAAAGTTAGTAAAAATTCTTAAACTTAACATATGTAATAAATATTAAAATTAATTTTTTATAAAAATATATGCATATTTTTACATTTTATATAATTTTTTGTCTTCTATAATTTATAATTTATAATTTCGTACTTAATTAAGTTCTTTTCAATTACCTATAAAAAAGATATTTAACTTATAAAGAAAACATTTCAATTAAAGATCTATTTTAATTATTTTAAATATCAAAATGTCTTTATATTTTTGTTATTACTTATTTTTCCTATGTAATAAATAATTATTTATATATGAATTTCAAAGAAAATAAAACAAGATTGTACAATTTATATTTTTATTAAAATTTTATATATAGGATGTTCTTTCTTTTATTGGTAACTATTTATTATTTTATTATCATAGATAATATAATGGTATTATATTGTAACAAAATCTAAGTTTAGATCTTATAAACATTTTGATATATTAGATATGATAAATAAATTATAAATTTAAAAATATCAAAAATAGAAATTAAATTTTATTAATCGAAATAATTAATGGTTAAAAATAGTAAAGTTATTAATTAAAATTCATTTGAATTTCTATTAACATATAAATGATTATTAATATAGTTATAATTAAAATTGCTAAAAAATAAAACTATTATTATTATTATTTTAAATTGCTAATATAAACTAATAAAAAATATTTTTGTTCTTAAAATAAGTAAAAATAATCATGATAAAGAAATTTTCGCTAAACTTATCTTTATTTATTTGTTTAAAAAACTTTAAATGAAATAATTATGAATATAAAAATAAAAAAATATATAATTTTATAAAAATATTAAATTATGGAATAAATTATAGAACATATATCTTTTTATAATATCCTAATATACAAATGGTAAGTTTAGGAGTCAAGATAATGTATTTTTCAATATTTTAATATATGATGCTAAATTTGTGAGTGAGATAATGTTTTTCGTTTACATTTTAGATCTTGTGGGCTAAATTGAATTAAAATTCAAAGTAGGGGGTATATGTTAAAAAAAAAGACTAAAAGTGTTATATTGATCTTTATAATATATTGAAGGATAGATCAACATTTATTTCTTAAAAAAATGAAGATAAAATTATTTATTAATTTAATTTATTATTTTCTTAAATTTAATTAAATTCATTTATCATGATTAATCTTAATTTTATTCAAAGAATTTCTTTACGGGCCTTTATGAGAAATACTATAAATTTGTGATCAGTGGTTAGCAAAAATATTTAAAAATCAAAAAAATTGAAAAAATCAATGATATTCTGTAATTTTGATTTAGTTTTTTTCATTTCTATTTTGATTTGGTTGTGATTTTTAAAATTTTAGGTTTTTAGTTTTTGATTTGAGATATTGGATAAAAAAATTAAATTATAAAATGACATTATTTTATATCAATTATACCATTTACGGATTTAATTTTTAGTTTATTTAATTTTCATTTATTCAGTTTAGTGATTATTACATATTTGATTTTCAGTTTTATTTGGTTTGATTTATTGAATTTTCAATTAATTTATGTTTAATTTAATTTTATAGTTTCAATTTTTAATTTATTTATTTCAGTTAAAATTTTTCACAAAAAATCAACCGAATAAATCAACGGAATAAATTAAGGTGATCCTATTTGTGATATTGAATTTGGTGAAGACCGGTTGGAGGATGTTTTATGTTTTCTTTTTTATCCTATTTATTTGTTGTTTCAAAATTTTAGCGTCATATCAAATTACCTTACTGTTTTGTTCATTTGGCTATCTTTTTTTTTTCCTTTTTTTCAGTTTATAGGTTCACTAGTATCTAAAAGGATCATTTGTTGTTAATAATCTCTTCATACGTGCATTTCAAATTTTATAAGAATTAAGAAATTAGTTATTTATTTGCAAAAGTTAATTTAAAATTTTTTTATTATGTTATATAAAATATTAATTTATTTTATTGTTAATTATTTTTTTGATTTCTAAATAAGATTATTATAAAGATTTAATATGGAGAAATTTACATAAATATCCCATTTTTAAACTTAGTTTTATTAATGCACAATATTTTTAAAATTATTGTAAATTTTTTACAAAATTAGACTTTCATATATTTATTTGTAGAAATATCCAAATCGACTAGTGCCAATTTTTCTTTCAGAATTTCCATTATCTTCATTGATTTATTTCCTCTCCCCACTAATTAATATTTAATTGAATATCTCTCTAAAAAGGTTTCAAGTCAAATATAAATATCCTTTTCCTTTTTCTTTTAAAATATCACTAAACAATATAAAATATAAAAATGATATTTTCATCAAATCAAAATATTAAATATTATATAAAATATTATTTTGAAAAATGGATTTTAAATTTTAAGCAGTATAAAATAATTTTTTCATAATTAAAACAAAAGCATAATAAAAACAATATATTTAAATTTATCTTTTTAACTAAAATAATTATTTTTTCTTAATTCTTATATAGAATTAAAATATCCCTATCATATACAATAGAGTAGTATATGTACAACTAAAATTAAAATATAACATTGTTAACTTGAAATTGTTTTCACTATTGTAGATAATTATTTAAATTTATAAGTGTATCGTTTAGTTAAGTACAAGAATGGCAAAGTAGTCGAATTTCATATCAGGAATATGGGTGTAGATTTTTATACTCCATTTATTTATATGTGCAGTCCACAATTGATGTATTTTGAAATGTAACTGACGTTAGTATCATGAATCTAAATATTACTTGCCATTATAAATTATATATAAGTCATACCATATAACTAATAAAATTACATATTTTACAAAAGAAATCATGTTTTTATGAAGAAGAGATGATTTTTAATTATTAACAATTTATGTCTTTCATGATAAAATAGCTAAAAATATATTATTTGTGAGTATACTGTTTATAAAATATAGAAAAAGCATAAATCACAAAATAATAGACAAGTCCATGAAATTTGGAATAGATTAATATGTATAGTGAAAATGTATATTCAAAAATTTAAAAGGAAATATAAATATAAATGTTTACCATAGTTTTCCAAATTTAATGTACATGTGAAATTTTACTTTTAATAAATTAGGCTTCAAAGAATATTATTCTTCTAATCAAAACATAAAATGATTTTTCACAAAAAATTGTTCCATTTTATAAAATAAATAATTTATTTAAATACCAAAGATATTTATGTCATCTCCATTTCAAATATATTAAACAAGGAATAGTTACTTTCCAATTGCAAAAATGAAATATATTTATCTATCCTCAATTAATATTTAGAAGTACATACAATAAGAGAGGGAAGTACGTTTTGTGTTGTACAAGTTAGCTAGCGAAATTCAC
Source organism: Dalechampia spathulata (assembly GCA_948192965.1). Lineage (NCBI taxonomy): Eukaryota > Viridiplantae > Streptophyta > Magnoliopsida > Malpighiales > Euphorbiaceae > Dalechampia > Dalechampia spathulata. The sequence goes on from CANYBF010683306.1 coordinate 10,484, forward strand.
CAAGAAAATTGTTAAAAAGTCTTCAAATTTTGTTTTGTTCCAACCAACTGCAATAAATAGACCCTTATGATCTCTACGTTTTTCGAAAAAATTTATAATTACATTATTTCATTACTATATAATTTAGTATTATTGCCTGCTATACACGGAAATATAATATATTTGTACATTTTCATTTATTACAAAATTTAATTGTGTCACAACTACAATTTCTCTAGTTTTCATCATGGAATTTTATTTTATTTGGAAGCTCTATTTTTTTTTTATTCAGTTTTTATTTGAAAATTTATTGACTCACTAACAGATACCAAACACAATAAATAAGGAATCCTAATGAAAAAAGATGTGGAAGCGCATGCTGCCACATATCATGGTATAGAAAACGCCGTTTAAGCTTCCGTTAGCCAAAATGCTTCTACGTGCTATATTTGAAAGAAAACGGTGGTCCTATATCTGCGATCTAAAGGGTCTAATATGATCCTTTGCCCAAATTTCTTGTAGAGGAATGACCAAGTAGTCTGTAATTTACCTTAATGGTGCCAACAGCTTTGATAGCGTCCAGCAGATATATCTGATCCATGATGCTTTCACCGCCTACAGCTGATATTACTGTATCAATCTTATTCTCTTTAAGTATCTTCTTCATTTTCTCCCCATCATTAATCACCCCCTAAAATCAAATCAAATTAGATAGAAATTTAAAAACATGTTATTATGATGCATAGGAAATTAATCGATATACTGATACATGCATGCAAGACTAGAGCTCCTTTTTCCTCGAGTGATTTGAGAATTTTGGCCTTAGAAGAGCAAGTAGGAGTTGATCGGACAAGAATAGAAGTACTTCGACCGGAGTCCAAGCTAGCGGTGGCTAAAAACTGACCAATTAAACCTGTAGCTCCGACGATGAGGACTGAGCTCTTGACAGTAGAAAGAGGAGTTTGAATAGTCATGGTGCAGAAAATTAATAGCAGGAGAAGAACAAGTGTAGAGGTGAGAAAGGTTGAAGCATAATCCAAAGTTATATAGAGAAGAGAACAAGGGAGGTAGGTAACGAACATGAACACAAAGAAAACACCACGACACCTAATTAAATATTTTTATCACGCAGCTACCCTTCATAAATGGGATCATATGCAGCCCTATTAACTATTTTCTAATTTAGCATGCATATAAGGTTGACACTGATCATCTTCATTTTCACTACAAATTTCTCACTTCTTATGATCTATTAGATATAATTGATTTTTATAGAATCATTAATGATTACAATTATATTATAGTTCAAATTTCAATTAATCCAAAATGATATCATATTAAATTATAGATAGATTTTATAATAGGTATGAATATTTGTTATAATAATTAATATATAATAAAATATTAATTAATAATTATCATATTTTTGTAAAAACCCCTGGTTATTTATGTCCTTTATTCCAGCATAGACCTGTACATATTTGTGCCCACTAACATTAATACTTTTCACAAATGCCAATCTGAAACCCCATTCAAATTCAACTTCTAGGTAGATAAAAGGTGCAATGAAACCACCACTTGCTGCATCAACATGGATTGAAGTATCCCATCTACCATTCAAAAAATAATAATAAAAGAAGATTTAGGATCAATTTTTATCAATGATCAGGAAATAATCATTATAATAATGAAATTATCAAATATCTTTGAAGATCTGATATTTAAAAAGAGTTACATTAAGAAAAAAAGTTATCGAATTTACTTGTTCTTTTGACATACGAAAAAAATTACCCGATTTATTTGTACTTTTTGAAATCTTCAAATTCTCCAGTAAGGGTGGATTCAAGAATAATAGCAACACAAATTGTATTCTCGTCAACCATTTCAACTGCTTTTACTGGATCCGTCATATAGTATCCATCTCTAAGCTTCACTTCCTTCAACTCCATTTCAAAATACCTTGCAAATTTCTCCCAACAGACCTAACAATAGTGCGTTTCATGCAAGATTAATCATCAATATAATGTAATATTTTAATTCATTATTTGTTCCTTTAGTACAATATTGTATACATTAGTGATACCTAGACATTCGCACCAGTGACAATGTTAAGCTTATCATAGGGTTTTCCTTGAGCTTTCATTCTGTTTTGCTACTTCTTTTTGAATGCTAATCGCGCCAACATTATAGCTGATGGTTCGTCGAAAAATAGTAGTTTTATTCACTACTTTACTGCAAGCATACAGATAATTGTAATAAGATATCGATCCCATGAGGATTAATGGCTTATCCACCACTACTTTGATTTTTAATCTATCCAAGAAAAAATAATGGTTTGGTGTTTGGGAGTGGTCAATTACAAAAGTAAGTAAAAAAGTAAAATGGAGTCAATGGTAAGGAGATGGAAATAATAATAAGGAACATAGGAATTGAAATCATAATCACCAAGCTGGAACAACAGTCATGTGCTTATTACCACCCAAGATATCTGAAAGCATCAATCACCCTCTCCCAAAGCAAAACCAACTAGATTTCGTTCTAATCTCAAAACCACTCTCTCGATCTATTTCCTTCAAACAAAGAAACCATTAAGTAATCATACAAGAGCTAAGAACATGTAGATCTTTCATACATATCTACCTAACTTGAATGAATAAGCATTCTATAATTCAACTCTCGTTGCAATTACAAAGCATAAGAAATCAGTTAGAAAGCTAATCTTTAGAATTAAAGATCTCTCAATGTTCAAGCATTTTATAATCCAACTCTCATTGCAATCATAAAGCATAGATATCATTTCTAATACCATTCTTTAGAATTAAACATTCATAGTAATATAGAACAAGCACAATCAGTTATCTAACAAGGGATTTCTAAAGTCAATTCCTACAAGAAAGTGTTTAGCTGCATGGCTTCAGAGAAAAACAATAAAGATAAAGAATCGTAACTAAGAACACAATCTACAGAAGAATGGATGATGGATTGATGCCCCAACACCACCTTGATTCCCTTCTTAAATCCTTGAATGGAGGTCACATCTTGCCTTATCTTCAATTTATCCATATCTTTGCCTGTTACTTCCCCTATGTTGTAGAGTCCATTGTCTATTAAAGCTCTTTTAAGGTTTTTTATTCTTGTTCCTCCTATGAAATCCACTTTCTTTCACTCTTTCTTCTATCAAATCGCTCTTAAATTTGCCCAATAATTGAAGGTCCATGATCATGGCTTTTTCCAGTAGCTTTCTTTGCTTCTCTACTTTGACTCCATGATCGTGGAGTTAGAATCCATGATCGTGGAAAATTCCAGTAGTTTTTTTCATCCTAGCTCTTCTGCCATAATCATGGCTATGAGCTCGTGGAGTTAGTCCTCCATACAAAAACTCCTTGTTTCTTCTTATTTGCTCTTTTAACACTACACACTTAGACACACATTAAATTCCATTAAAACAAAATAAAACAAAGCAAAACATAATGAAATTAATGCAAACTCACATTCTAAAACATCTAAAATATAATGCATGATAATAAATGGGATATGGAAAATGGTACAGATATAGATGATGGATCGTTATGCATGATATAAGTGTTATAAATATAAAAAAAATTTACGGTTTCATGTATGGAATCCTTTGTAGGATAATTATTGATTTTTTTTGAATGGAAAGTTAATAGTCATTTTACAGGAACATGTTACGTAACCAAAAGATGTGATAGTATGTGTGTTGATTGTGTTGGTATTGTGAATGTTGATTATGTTTTTGTTTTGAAATGAGAATTTTGAACATATGCATAAGAACATACTTTAATGATTGATTTTGGCTTATTTTCTTTTTAATGTAGCCAAAGGAGGAGAAGTATGGTGAAAATGAATTTGTATGTATTTTGAAAAATAATTTTCATTGAGTATGAATTGCAAGGGTGCAATTTGTGAGGGGGAGTTAATTTTGATTAAAAAGTATTTAGGGTTTGTCAACATCAAAAAGGGGAAGAATGTTGGACCTTGGGGGTCCTTGATTTTAGTTTTGATGTTAGATAAATAATGTTTTATGAAAATTATTGAAGTTTTAAGTGTTTTAAGCTTCGTTTGGGCGTACTAGTTTTGGTACGGGTACCAATATGTGGTACGATCATAACGGAGCTCTCAAGAATTTTGCTTGTCAGTGTTTTTGGTGTGGTACGGGCGTACAAGAAATGGTATGGGCATACCGTTTGGTTTCTTAAGTCATTGGGCGTATAAAGAGGCCGTACAAAGTGGAAAAATGTCCAGAAAGTTTGGTATGGGCATACCACTTGATGGTACAGCCATACATGATGCTTCAGTATCATTTTAGAGTCATATTTTGGGTGCTGTATAGGCGTATGGGAAGGTGTACGGCCGTATGGGTAGAAATACATATTTTTCAGCATTTTTGAAAGAGTTGTATAATAGCTCTATTTTGCATTTAATGCACCCCCAACAGTCATATAAGCTTAGAATAGCTTATATAAGTATAGATTAATCTTATTGAAGGTAGGAAATCAATTTACAATCATTATTTTCTTTGTTAAATACATTTTGATGTATTCTTGAGTATTTCTTGATTTCTTGAGTTTTAAATCCTTTAAAAAGGATTTCCGGGTTTCCAATCCTTATTGTCTTTCTCTTGGGATATGTTTTGAGAGATAGGAAGGGATTGTGATTGAATTAGGTTTAGTGTGAGCCTTGGGAAAACACTTATTGTAAGGGTTTAGTGTGAGCCTTGGGAAAACATTAGTGATTGAATTCTTGTGAGAAGAATTCTTTGTTATATTTATGAAGTTATTAGTGGAAACCTAAGTTGTTTGCTTGGGTAAGTGGATGTAGACATTTATTGGCCAAACCACTATAAATTTCTTGTGTCCATTTTCACTTTCTTCAACTCCTCTTTAGTTCTTGTGTTGCGTCCAAACTTGGGATTTCAGATGCATCTTTAATTATTTATTCTTATTTTTACTTAATATTAATAATATACTTTTCTATTATATTTTGAAATATCTAAATATATTTAATATTAATTATTAATAGTATAATTATTTAAATCATTATTTTACAAAATAAGTTATTCATATTTTATAATTACACAAAATAAGCAAAACATTTTTATAAACATTACATAAATATTAGTAATTATAAACAACATAATCCATTATTAATTATAATTTCTCAAACTATTTATATAATATTTATAATAATTAATACTAATTATTTATATATGCACTATAAATTATATATACAATTATATATATATACATTATAAATTATATATACAAATTTTATATATATATATATATATATATATATATATATATATATATATATATATATACATTATAAATACTAATCAATTAAATAGAAAATAAAAATTTCATTATTTATTTATTTTATTTTTTTATTAAAAATAATATATAATCAAAAAATTTCATATTTCTAACAATTAATAAATTGCTACGGAATTTAGCTACGGAATTAATTCCATAGCAAAATAGTGATGGATATGGTTATAGTTAGAATTCTATCATCAAATTATGATAAATTTAATGATAGAACATGATTTTTGAAGCCATATTGTGACAGCTTTTGTGACCGTAATACTTCTATAGATAAATGGTGATAATTTTAGCTACGCCTATATTTTTCATTGCTATATTCTCTTTTTCATAGCCATTCCGTAGCTATTCTGTCTTTATTTAGAAATGGAATAATTTCGTAGCTAAATTATGTAACCATCATACATTTTTTTGTAGTGATAGTTGTGTCATCATTATATAAATGCATACGTATTAAAATCATACATCATAAAACATTAGCATGACAATTTGGAGGAATAAGGGAGGCATAGTTATATATATGTATAAAATATACATATAAGACGATACAAGACAAGCACTAGTATATTATATATGAAATAATACAAAGATAGAGTATATAGAGGTACTGGGAAAAAATAAGTCATTGAAAATATGTCTAGTATAGATTGTGCACAATCAAAGATAGATATTGTTATAATCATAAAGAAATGATGAATTCATAAAAAAAGATGAATTTATGAAGGAATGATGAAATAACAGAGAACAAAGGAATGCATTATACATATGCATTCATTATCATACAACATATCATTTAAACATAAAAAGAGGAATGTGATACTAAATTTGCATTCATTGATGTCGAGAGTGTTAACACTATTGATTGATAGAGTGAAATACTAAATGATTTATAGGAAATTGACAAGTATATAGAAATAATAGTAGAAATTTATTATTATTATGATAACAATCCAATGTTGATGGGATGATTTTATTATTGCTATCATATTGGTTAACAGAAAGATATTTTGATTGATCTACAGGAAACTTGAGTTGTTTACAGAGATAGCTATCAGAAATTACTAACTATCATCGCTAGAGTAATTGAATATTGATGGGATGATTTTATTTATTATTGTATTTATTATGATTAATTATTATGGAATACCTTAATTGATTTCTTTATTAGTTATATTTAAATTATAACGAGATAATTGAATTTTATTCATAGTATGCTTATTATTAAACACCATTGAGTTTTATACTCAACGTTTATCATTTGATGAACACAAGTCAAGGTAATTCAAAGGGATGTTTGGATCAGTGAGACACCAGCACAATCAAGATTACTCTGAGGCTTATATGACCCCCATAACTATACTTGGACCATGTAATATATTCCTAGCAGAAATTTTGTTATGCAATAATCATATTACCATTTAAAGGCAGTAAAATCATTTGTACTTATAAGTTAGTGGAGATACTTAACATATCTAGTATATGGCTTATCTAAAATTTTTAAATGATTTTAGATACAGGAAAGTAATAAATAACATGCCATATTTATGATATGAATGTTTTATATGACATGTAATATTGAAGTTATAGGTTATAAAGCAAACAGTCATAAAAACAAACCAAATATATATTGCATAGCTATTTTGAAAATAAAAATTTTCAAAGATCCTTTGTAAAGTGATTAGTAAATCCCTTATTATATGGTTGTTATTAATCATCCTAAGAGAGCATGTCTTCCTAATTGGGTGTGACACCCGATTGGGAAGTACAGAATTAGTACCACTTTAAGGATGTTGAATGTTTCATTATAATTATTTCTTAAGATATTCTTAGAAAAGGACAAGCAAGCATATGCTAGTTGATGTATGAAATGATAAACTTCTCTTCCTTCTTCTTTGATTTATTTTGTTTTTCTTTAAGTTATCTTTTTTAAGCTCAAAATTTTATGCATTTGTCGCACCCTGTTTTTGGATCGGCTTGACTCGGATCGGATTCGGGATGATTCGGGGCCAGTCCAGGTTAGTCTAGGGCTAATCCGGGTTGATTCTGATCACTATGGGCCAATCTGGGCCAATTTTGGCCCGTTCCGGGGCGTAACACGCCGCATATGTTTTAGCCTTACCGCATAAGTCTAAACATATGCGTTCGCGTATGTCTCTAGGGTTTAGCATATGTGGACATACGCGATCGCGTATGTTTTAGGGTTTAGCGTATGTAGACATACGCGATCGCATATGTCTCCGGGCAGCAAAAAATAAAAGCTTTCTAACTCCATTCGGAAGGAGGTTGGCAATTTTAGGCGAAAACCCTAGCTTTTCCAGCAGCCGTCAGCCTCCAAAACGTGATTGATACACTCCTAAAACCTAATTCCAACAATTATAAGCCTTTAGGATTAATCAATTGATACTAAATCATTAGACTTAGGAGAATTTTAATCCGAAACGCTTGAATTTTGGATTGATCTCTTCATTCCCTAACGTTTGGAGCATAGGAGAATCTACAAGAGGTTGGCAAATCACTTCTTTTTTTATTGATTTTGCATTGATTTCATTGTCATGATATGATTTTAATTGTTATTTTGTATTATTTGTGATATTCATGCCTAAATATAACTGTAAATTGAATTGTCTTAATGATTTGCGTATTGTGTTTGCATGTTTTATTTGTTTAATATTTGCCTCATTTTACGTGCACATTATCATGTGCGATCGCGTATGATAATCTCAATATCATACGCGATCGCATATGATCATTCCCCATCGTATATGTTATGTCTTGAATTATTTTAATTACCGAGTGATCCTTGCTATGTTTTAAGCATGCACGCATAATTTGTTTTGTTTATTGTTTCAATCGCATATGTTCATATGCGATCGCGTATGATCTTGAAATTCAAATTTTGTTTTTCGATTTCTGTGTTTTCCTTATGTCTATTTAAGCCTACTTGCATGATTTATGTCTCATTTGCATGATTTATGCCTTGATTTCTGTAATTGATTTCATTACCATA
>CANYBF010683482.1:0-11297 GCA_948192965.1 Dalechampia spathulata
CTTAGGACAATTAATCCCAACTAAAATGGTAAAATCGATTTTGGAAACTCATAGAATAGATCTCCACCACCCGAACCCAATCTCTGAAGGGTTTAACTAGCACTCATGCTATGGGTCGGTTGGACCAATCCGGAACCATCCTGTGGTGACTCCCTTGTGACTCTTTTGAGTCCGTATCATTCTCTAAGGGAACCCCTTAGGAAGACTGTGCTTTCGCTCCAAGTGTGGTCCCTAGTCCGTGACTTTCATAAGCCTCGCTTTGGGCTCCGGCAGAAACCGGCGCTCACACATATGATACAACATTTCACATGTCATGCCACATGACACAAGCACATTCTACTATACATGCCATGCATGTGCCATGTCAAACATCATCTCACATGCCACGCATTTGGTATGTCATGTATATGCCATGTATTACATCATCATACATATCATGCATATGATATGCTATACACATGTCATGCATACGGTATGTCATTTATTATGCCATGTCATGCATCACTTCACATATCATGCATATGATATAACATTCATCCCACATACTATACATACACATTGCATACACTATACACCCAACGCTAAAATAAAGCAAAAATGTTAACGCATAACACCATACGCTACTTGCCATGCTATATGCTTATATACATGCTAGGTTGCCATATCATGCATATGATATGTCATACATGCTCACATGACATGCATATGCCATGCTACTTTATTGCTCCTATGTATGTCATGCATATGCCATGCCATCTAAATGTCATATAGCTTTATATGTCATTCTACGTGCAACCTTGCAACGCCAATTGCCTTCTTAGGATAATTAATCCCAACTATAATGGTAAAATTGATTTTGGAAACCCATAGAATAGATCTCCACCACCCGAACCCAATTTCTGAAGGGTTTAACTAGCACTCATGCTATGGGTCAATTAGACCAATCCGGAACCATCTGGTGGCGACTCCCTTGTGACTCTTTTGAGTCCGTATCATTCTTTAAGGGAACCCCTTAGGATGACTGCACTTTCACTCCAAGTGTGGTCCCCGGTCCATGACTTTCGCAAGCCTAGCTCTGGGGCCCGGCAGAAACCGATGCTCACAAGTAGATTCAAGAGGGTTTTAGTCCTGGAGATTTCATCACCCTACCAGCTCCTGTGAAGGATAAGGGGAAAGCCATCAATCTATATGATGTTGAAATAGATGACGAGGTCTCACTCTATATACATGATATCTATAAGTCTGAGACCTCTACACTAGAGTAGAAGATAGAACATCTACAGTTTATCATGAAGATCAAGGGCATGGGTTCTGATCTCAATTTTAATAAGTTCTCTGTCAGAGCTATCAAAGGGCTGCCTGCTAAGTTCAAGCTTCCTGATATTCCTAAGTACAATGGGTTGGGGATCTAAAGAATCATCTTAAGACCTACACAATGATGATGAGCACTATAGATTTATCAGATGAGCAGATAGTCTGACTCTTCTTCATCTCATTGGAGAGACCAGCACTGGCCTAGTATTATAGTCTAAACAAGGTAACCATGGTCAAGTGAAAGCCTCTCTATACTCCTTTCTACAAGTAGTACTAGTTCAAATCCTATTTTGATGTCACTCTGCTAGATTTGTAGATGGTCAAGCAGAAGACTAATGAGTCTTTCATGGACCAGTTTAGCCAGTGGATGAATAAAGCTACGCTGGTCGGACAGAAGCCATCTGAATCAGACATGATCAACAAGCTTATTATGGGGTCACTGCTACTGTACCAAGATAAGTTGAAGTATCAGACATTCCACACCTTTGAGGATATCTACTTCATCGGCCAGTGGATTGAGCAGATCGAGGGGCTGAAGAAGGAGTCTTCCTTCCTTCCTCCCAAAACCACCATATACACCTAAACACAACACAAATCCCACTATATCAATGCCTTGTAAATATTGAATTGTATGCTTTGAAATACTACACAGTCTTGGAGGTACTCAAATCTTAGGATGCCACTTTCTAAGATTTTCGAGCATCTTCTCAAAGCCAAACTCATTAAGCCGCTAGAGCTAAGTTTCTAAACACCACCCCAGCCTCAGTAGGCACCAAAATCTACTGTCACTACCATTAGTATTATAGCGATAACACTAATGACTACTACTCTCTTAGGCGGGTCATTTAGGACCTTATTAATTCGGGTGACCTTAAAGATCCCGAGAAATCCAAACCCTTACCAAGATAAACCCATTGCCTAACTACCATAAGGCCAACCGTACCTATATACTCTAATTAGGGTTGTCAGAATCCCTAGTTCTTAACTCCTTTTCTCCCTTTGGCAGTGAGGCGGTCACTCAGCTACCTATTATTAGCTTTAAGCTCAATGGTGGGTTTGACATCGGCACCATTGACATATAGTATGATAGTTTAGATGATAAGTCTATAGCTACTTAGGGTTCCTCTAAATCTGAATCAGTAGAGGTTCAGAGTTCCAAGAAAGATGAGTCAGCTAGGACTCCCAAGCCAAGCTAGCATCTAAGTCTCCTAAGCAGTAGAAGAGGTTAAGTGCTAATAAGATGTCATCTTGAGTTTGCAACATGACTCATAGTGCCAAGGTGTTTACTCCTCCAAAACTAAGGATAAATGAGGATGCTCCAAAGAAGCTGACAGAGGCTAGACTCATTGGGAATGAGGCTGATCAGAGTAATGCTTCAGCTATACAACTCATTGATAAGGTTGCTTAGCTTGAGAATATCATAGTTAACCAGTTGAAGAAGATACAGGCTAACATCAACATTTGGGACTTGATGCTATCTTCCCAACAGCATCAACGGGCTATCATCAAAGCACTCTCTAGCATGAGAATTTCTTCATTTACCTCTGCCTTTAACATGAAGAGTTAGTTAATGAATTGGGAGTTATGATCTAGCACGGTCACTTTCTCAAATGCAGATTTACTGGTCGAGGGTATCCATGACAACAAGGCAATTTTCATCAAGGTGCATATCATGAACTTCTCCACTCCTTATATCATGGTGGATGATGGTTCTGACATCAACGTTTATCCTCTCAAGGGTTTCCCAACTTGGGATCCAGGCTTTAGAATTGAAGCCACCTAAGACCATCATTAGGGCTTACAATAAGTCTAGATGAGAGGTCACTTACACCTTCACTACCATTGTTACTATTGGGCCCATTGAGTTAATGGTGTAGTTTACTATTCTTGACATTCTAGTGTAGTTTACTTTGTTATTGGGTCAACCATAGTTCCATCCCATGGAGGTATGCCATCTCCCCTATACCAAAAGATTAAGTTTTCACATGACAATGATGTGGTTACTATTGTAGTAGATGATGAGGTTGCTCTAGCTTGCATTAGAGAGGATGTTCCTTTCATGACTAGTTTTTAGATGACCATCATCAAAGAACTTGAGTCATACTCGTACCAATCAAGTCCCATTATGGAGAAGATGTTACACAACATGAACTTTAGGCATGATAAAGGTTTAGGTCGGTACTAGCAGGGTTCAGTGGAGTTCAACATGCTTACAGCTATATGGAAGGAGAGGTATTGCATTGGGTTTGATCCTTATACTTTGACCAAGCTAGGAGAGTGCAAGATGCTTGCTTTTATCTAAGAGAAGATGCAATATGCTCCTAAGTTGTCTAACTTGGAGGATTTCTACAACCAACAGTTTGCCATCTTTGGTGATATTTATGACTTGTCAACTTTGATAGCATCCTAAAAGGTTACTGCCAGTTTTTCCACCATCAACTCTGATGATGCTTTTCAGATTTTTGGTGACGTTGCTAATCTCATCACCAGTAGCCTTGAGCTAGAGACTACTAAAGTTGCTACACTGGAGTCCAAGTTGCAAAGCTTAGATATGAAGGATCTACTTCTTCAGAAGGTTAATATGGATATCACCACACTTGTAGATTGTACTTTTGATGAGATTTTGTATGAGGATGATGATGTCCCTATCTCTGTATTTTTTATGATGATGTAATCCCTTCAAAATTTAATGTAATGAAAAATAGTTTTGCTTATGTTTACAATGTGTATTCGGATGGCATTGTGCATGAACATGAGCATTACATGAGCACTTTTAACATTAACACATCACACATTGAAACTATTAATATTGGCACAAATGAAAAGCCTTGTTCTCTCCAGATTGCATTAGAATTAACCTCTGATGAGAGAACAAAAATCATCAGAATGTTAAAAAAATTATATAAAAACCTTTGCTCTAGGCTATGAAGACATGCTAAATGTCGACAAAACTATTGCAGAGTATAGAATTCCAATCAAACATGAGTTCAAGCTAGTTCAACAGAAGTTGTATTGGTTGTAACTAAAATGGGCTCAGAAGGTTAAGGAGGATATCTAGAAGCAGTTAGATGCCAAGTTCCTTAAAATGGTTGGCCAATGTAGTTCTAGTTTCCAAGAAAGATGATAGGGTCAAGGTTTGCATAGATTATAGGGATCTGAACAAGGCTTGTCCTAAGGATGACTTTCCTTTGCCTCATATTGACATGCTAGTCGATAGTGCAGTTGCTAGTGCTATGTATTCCTTTACTGATGGGTTTTTTGGGTATAATTAAATTCTCATGGCTATTGTTGACAAGGTGAAGATAACTTTCATCATAGAATGGGAGACCTATTACTACAAGGTCATCCCTTTGACTTGAAGAATGCAGGTGTTACCTACCAGAGAGTCATAGTAACCCTGTTGAATGATCTAATCCATAAAGAGGTTGAAGTCTATGTGGATGATATGATGGTGAACTCTCCCACTAGAGAAGAGCATTTGGCTGCTCTTGACATATTTCTCATATGGGTTGAGAAGCATCAGCTCAAGTTAAACCTAAAGAAATGCACATTCGAGGTGACATATGGTAAGCTGTTGGGTCATATAGTCAGCCAGAAGGATATCGAGGTGGATCTTGATAAGGAAAAGTTAAAGTCAGGAGATTTTTAGGATAGCTTCAGTACATTAGTAAATTCATTGCTAAGCTCACTACTATCTATGAGCCTATCTCTAAGCTTATAAGGGAGAACCAGCCTTTAGTTTGGGATGATAACTGCCAGTTCACATTTGAGAGAGTAAAGCATTATCTCCCTAACCCATTGATTCTGTAGCTACCCCAGTCAGGAAAACCATTATTGCTCTATCTATCTTTAGAGGAGTCAGTGGGTGCTATGATGGCTCAGGAGAATGAAGTCAAAATTGAGCATGTTGTTTACTACTTGAGTAAGAAACTATTTCCAATAAAATGCAAATACAATGCTATTGAGAAGCTATACATAGCTATGGTCTGGGTCACTAAGAAGCTCAGGTGGCTGATCCTATTATTAGAGTTTGTTATTTAGTACATCACTAAGAAAGTGGTCAAATGTAGAGTGATTACCGAGTTCTTAGCATCCAGGCCGGTGGATGACTCTGACACATTGAAACTAGACTTCTCAGATGAGCACTTAGGGGCAGTTGATGTCCAAAAATGGCAATTGCACTTTAACGGTGTAGTCAACAAAATTGATAAAGGTATAAGAGTTGTGCTAATCACTTCCAAAGGTGGGCTGATTACATTTTCAAAGCAAATAAGCTTTCCAATCACTAATAACATAGCTGAGTATGAAGCATGTCTATTTGAGCTTAAAGCATTATTGATGATTGGTGTCCAAGATGTAGAGGTATTTAATGATTTGATGCTTATCATTCACCATCCATAACTGAGTGGGATGTTAGAGAAGAAAGGCTCAGGCCTTATACTAAATACATGAAGCTCATGATTTACAATTTCAGTTAATGTTAATTTATTCATACTTTGCATGATGAGAATCAGATGGTTGATGCTTTGATTACACTAGCTTTAGTATATGAGTGATCATAGTATTAATTTTAACTTGTATTCATTGAGTAGTTGAGGATTCCTTGCTATGAGGGAGAACGGTTATAGCGCTAAACCAGCAAAATAAGATTCCATGGTATGCTAATATCATGAACTTTTTGAGAACTAATGCTTATTTGAAAGAAGCTAATAAGACTAATAAGCTAGCTTTACAGAGGCTAGCAGCCAACTTTACCTGGCATTAGGGTGTTCTCTATAGAAGAACAGTTGATGGTCTACAGCTTTGATGCATATCAAGGAAGGTGATTGAAATGGTCATGCAGACAGTGCACGTTGATGTATGCAAGTCCCATATGAATGTGTTCACTCTGTACAGAAAGATCCTGTACCAAGGGTATTTCTAGCTTATAATGGAAATAGACTGCATATAGTTTATATGACAATATCATGAGTTTCAGATTCATGGAGGTTTAAGTCATATACCGTTGGTTGAATTATAGAATTTGATGATGCTATGGCCTTTCTTGGCTTGGGGAATTGACATCATGGGTGAGATTCATCTTAATGCTTGTAATGGGCATTGATACATATTAGTGGCTATTGACTACTTCTCTAAGTGGATGGAGGCAGAATCCTATAGTAAATTGGGAGCAAAGCAAGTTGCCAAGTTTATAGAGAAGAATCTCATATACCAATATGGGGTATTGTATCACTTGGTTTTTGATAATGGAGTGTAGTTCTAGGGCCAGGTGTTTAGTTTATTAGACAGATATGGGATCGACCATCATCGATCCTCTTTTATATCACCCTCAAGCTGATGGGGCAGTCAAAGTGGCCAATAAGATGATCAAGAGGATCTTGGTCAAGACAGTACAGACTTACAGAGATTAGCATAAGCAATTTCCATTTGCTTTATGGGGTTACACAACCACGATAAGGAGTTTTACAAGTGCTACCCCTTATTCTTTAGTTTATAAGATAGAAGCTGTATTACCAGTTGAAGTAAAGCTGAAGTTACTTTAGGTTATTCTAGAAGCTCAGTTGCCAGAGGCTAAGTGGAAAAGGGCCAAATATGAACAGCTGGTTGCCATTGATGAGAAGTGGCTCGTTATCAACTACAACTCTATAAGAAATACATGGTGAATGTGTTCAATAAGAAGGTCAAGCCTATTGTTGTATGATAGGGTGATCTAGTTTTGAAGCAAGTTAGATTGGCTATCCATGACCTATATGCAAAGTTCAAACCAAACTAGAAGGGCCCATTCTTGGTTAAGAAGATCCTATCTAAAGGCGTTGTCCATATTTCAGACTTGGAGAGTAACGAGTTCTCTAAACTAGTCAACCTTGACCAATTGAAGAAGTATTTTATTTAGAGTAGAATAAAATGAAGAGTAGAATAAAAAAATAAAAGTATGGTGAGCTGAAAACTTGCATAGGTGGCTCACGCAAAAGTTAAGACAAAGAAAAAACACTTGCTCAATGAGTTGAAATTCACTTGGACAGGTCTTGCAAAAGTTAGAGCTCTTTAAAAGCAAAAGAGAGCATTAAAATAATTGATCATAAAATCTCACATAGGATTGGTCAATGATAGGGGTTAAGTTTGATGCATATCGAGAAATTTCTATATTGGTTTAACATTTTTCATGCAAATATTTTAATCTCATTAATGCAAATGGAACACATGTTCATAACTTAGCCATAAGTAATACTAGTTTCAAGTATAAAGCATTATCTTTCTTTGTTGCATACAATTTTATTACCTAACAATTTCTTATAGTAGCAGATCCAGCTCCAGGGATCTCTACTTGCATGATCCTGTGGCAAGGTTAGGTCTTCTTTACATGCTTTAAGAAGCAAGAACAATCATCCTCCCTTAAACTTAGTCAGTTGAGGGATAATCAGTCTATGGTTGTACTAATGACGGACTCTTATTGGATTGTAATGAGTGCAACATCTAAATCCTAGTAATGAAATGTAGTCTATGTACATCCTCATCGACACATGCTAGATGTGCCACCATGGATAGGTCCACTTAACCTCACTCTCTAGGATGGCTCCTGTCCATTTGACCCAGTCATAGAATATCAACATCCTCACCTTGTTAAAGGTGTAGCCTCTTTGCTTATGACTATAAGGTGCGTACCTCTGCAGATCACCTACTAGTGGCACCAGGATCCCCAGCTTCTTTTGAAGCCATATCTAAAAAAAGAAAAAAAATAACATAAACAAAGCTCGCTGAGTTGAAAACTTGATAAAAGGTTGCTTAGGTAAAAATTAGAGTGATCTATTGAGCTGGAAAACCAAAGGGGTAGTTCAGATAAAAGTTAGGGTCTAAAGCAAAATCTATGACCTGATGAGCTGAAAACCTCACAAGAGGTGACTCATGTAAAAATTAAAGTAAAAATACAACTTTTCTAATTTGAAAACCCATAAAAATAGCTTAGAATTCATACCTGCAATAAAAGCAGACTACCACTAAGGCATCCGGATTGACCCCGCCTTACTCTATCCAGCTCTAGGACCATCTTTACTATGATCATCGGAAAAGGCATTTGACCTTACTCTATTTGGTCTATCACTAAGCTAATCATTAGATCCCTATGGTTAGATGGGTTAATAAACATAAATTAGGCCAGTAGTTTGAATTATGCCACCCTCAGCCATGAAGGGGTAATCACTAGCTTATGGCCGCATAGTTAGAAGAGAACAGTAAGATCTACAGAGCCCTTAATAGTCACTAGTGACCTTGCTATAGTTGGGCTAATGTCAAACTTCCTAATCAGATATGGGATGGCCTCTCTAGTAGGCACCAACACTGTCAGCATCACTGTCATGCTACATCTGACTTCGAGGATAGCAGTAAATTCCTTGTACATTGGATATAGCTCTACATGTCTAAATTAGAAGACATGGACCACTAGATCCCAAAATTACATGATAACGTGTAAAAAATTAGTGTTGATGGAGACTTACTGGAATGTCTTTACATATTGAAGTCTAAACTCACTTAGCCAACTCCACTCAGTGTTGCCCCACTGGCAAGAAAGAGTATACAAAGCAGATAGTGATTGCTAAGTCATAATTTATCTAGTTTCTATATAGAAGAATAAATAGGTTCTGTTTCGATAGAGAAGCATAAAGCATGATATTCTTGCAAAAGAATAATGACAACATACAGTTTTAGGTTTTCACTATTAAAATTCAGAATATATAGAGTTTGAGCACTCATCTATTTTTAGAGTTTGTACACCATAGCCTAAGTGTACTAAGGCTTCATGCTAGGCTATACTACTCTATCCTATGCTCTAATATAGAAGCCTAAGGGTTTTGATACCATGCATATGGAATCTGACATCACGTCTGCTCTAGGCGTCATCATCTCCTGACTTCTCCTCATTCGAACTAGGATTGTCAGGTACCTCAATATTGTACCACTTTAGGCACATTGTCAGCTGGGCAATCTCTTGTCCCATCTACTCAATTATCCAAGCATATCAATCTTGCTCCTCTTACTTTGAGCACTAAGTGGTCTATATTTACATAAACATATAAGCATATAAGTTATGTATCTATGCATAAACATCATAATCAGGTGCTTACTTGGATGTCCTACATCTTAGAGTTATGGTAGCAGTGCAGGCCCATTAATAATCTTATGGCATCAGCCATGGAATCCCTAGGCACCTACATAAGTCATACAGATGTCAGATCAGTAGAATCATCAGCATACTAATGCACCTTATCTACTCACATGAGTGGTGTTTGATGGCTCAAACTCTATCTCTTCCCTCATCGGTACTAGGAAGGATGTCTTATATAGGCAGCCAAGCTCTTCATAAATGTAGATTAGTGGATTTTTAGGTCATATTAGCTTACCCTCAATGAAGCTTTATGGATGCTCATATCCAGGAGGCACATCTTAAGTACTGGGCTCGGTCTCAGTGGTGTCGCTCCAGACGTCAGACACTTGCTCAAGTATCATCTATCTTAATTCAATTCAGTTTTATGCTAACAAAATTACTTTCTTCATGCCTAATCTCAGGTCCAATTCATTCTTATGAAAGATTAAAATACTTAATCCCTAATGGAATCACCAAAAAACCTTGCTTTCAGCCAAATTTTGCTTGCTATATGCTCAATACATAGCAATTTTTGCTAATGTGTACTGGTCTCTGGACTGCTCTACTAATGTGCATCGAGTACCCATGAGAATGTACTAAGGGAATTAGATTTCTTATAAAAGTTCCAAAATTTTTAGAGATCATTTCCCTAAGGAGCCCAATTTTCATGACTTGTAACGTCTGAAAAATCCATAAAATCAGTCAAAATGTAGCAGATTGATACTAAAAAATTTAGATGTTTTTCTTAGACCATTTCAATTCCAATTTCACTGATAAATTGCTTTTCCATATCTGGCATAGATAGGAAATTGATCCAGCAGATGATCAATTTTAATCAAATTGTTAACTACTGATCAAGCCGTTGACTAGATAGTGTCATATTCTAGTAGTGGGTCCTAAATATGTCTTTGTAGATATTAGAGACTTACTTAATAGCACAAGCATAGATTTGATTCTTGATTATAAAACCAACAGTTGTTCACCCTAATCTAGCAAATGATCACCCAAGTTTTGTAGTGATTGTGAGATCAAGCATTTGACTCTTAAACCCTGACAACAGGCATTTGAACTTAGATTTCAAATGATTTTTAAGCCTGGTAGTAAAGCCATTGGTCCAATAGTGACCTGATCAACATTGATCATCTAGGCCTAGCATCAGGCTCCCAGTAGTAAAATTAGGTTGCAAGCCTTAGCATGAGCACTTTGGTCAACATTGATCATCTTGCCTAAGCATCGGGCTTCTAGTAGCAGTATTGGGTATTTTTCTCCCCAATAGAGTTGTAAGCCTCAGCATGAGCATTACTTGATCATCATTGATCACTTTGCCTGAGCACCAGGCTCCTAGTGAGTTATGTTTGTTCCCCAATTGAATCATAGGACTCAATATGAGCATCATCTGATCAAGCATTGATAATCTTGCCTAAGCATTGGGCTCCTAATAAATTTTCCTCAAAGGATTCATATTTGTAGCTCGAGCACCGAGCTTCAAATTTCAGAGTTAGATCATCAGCTTTGACATCCCTAGTGGATCACATTCTCTTCCCCAGTGAAGTAGCAAGCCTCAGTATGAGCACCTTGATGGAATTTTTCCACAAGTGGAGCATTTTCATATACCTAGTAGAATCTAATTTTCCTTGTGATGCTACAAGCCTTAGCATGATAATCCTACAAGCCTTAGCATGAGCATCCAACAAGCCTTAACATGTTGGTTTGTGTAGTCAATTAAGCAGTGGAAGAAATTTAAAATTTTATTTTAAAACAACAAACCAAAAGATGATCTTTGCATCAAAACACAGAGAAAACTGTTAAGAGATTTGAAGCAACAGATTGATAGTAACTCTTA